>CM046835.1:43571471-43753971 GCA_025618425.1 Heliocidaris tuberculata
TTTCTGATGAAAGAATAGATTTGTTTCATACATGTTTTGTGTAAAAACATAGGAGCAATGATTATATCTAAGGTGCATGTATGTTTGAATAATTTCTTAGACAAAATGGTAATTAATGTTTGTTATTTTTGGTCAAGGGCAAATGGGAGATGACCTTGCAAGATACGTCAAGGAGTTGCCAATTCGCGTTTGATGCATTCCAACTTCAAAAATTATTTCTTATCGGATTTCGCTCAAACTCTCACTGATCTGTTTTTTTCTACTTCTTTAAAAACAAACTTATAATCGGGTGGACTTTCCCTTCAAATTATACATCATAGAGTTGCATATTTTGGTCTGATCGATTATTATTATTTTTTTTTTTTTCATTTTTAATGAGCAACTATATTTGTTTCTTTGAATGACTTTCGTCAAACTTTGACAGATGTGTTCCTCTCATTTTTTACTTTTATCGTCTCGCCCATCGAAGGTGGAGTCGAGACCAAGGGATCCAAATGACTCCGTCCGTCCGGTACAAATTTAAAAGGGCAATCTAACCTTGGTAATATAAGATGATTTGTGTGAAAACAGAAAAATAAGAACAAAACAGGACGGTGAAAGTTTTAAAGAAATCTGACAAGGAATAAGAAAGTTATGGATATTTGATATATATGAGATCAATACATCTATGGGAATCTCAAATTGGCATTTAAGTATGTCGATTGTGACATACTTGTGGACAACTATTCCATTTGTCTACTCGAAAATTTCAATTTGCGGTTTTCCCCTAAGCGCCTTTATTCTCATGGTAGTGGTAGCATATTGTATAGGTCCTCATGAAAGAAAAAGATCCTATTAAGTAATACATTTTGGAAAAAAATATATGACATTTTAGTCATTCTGTGTGTTGGAGCGAATGAGGGAGTTGTCCGCAACTACATCACAGTGACATTACCTGTTATGCAAATTTGAAATTCCCATATGTATAGTGATTACAACTTTCGAAACTTTATACCTTTCTTATTGCGTGTCCGATGTATCTGATTATCACTAATCTGCTTTTAAGGTGGGATTTCACTTTATCCATGCAAGACTTTCTTGTGACAAATAACTTTGCATCCGCTAATCCTATTAGATTGGGGTCAGAGATGCATCTAGGGGACCTTCACGTTATGGTGCCTTTACTGTGCCTTTCATGATCGTGATACATGCATGTACATATGTCGAAATATTCTTATGAAAACACAAACGATTCATGAATGACCTCTATCTTTGTTAGATCAGTGGATATTTGGCATCATATTAACTGCGAATTGGTCTATTCCGCGCAGTAATAGAGTCAGTATTTGGTCTATTCTGTGCAGTAATAAAGTAAGTAAGTATTTGGTCTATTCTGTGCAGTAATAAAGTCAGTATTTGGTCTATTCTGTGCAGTAATAAAGTCAGTATTTGGTCTATTCTGTGCAGTAATAAAGTCAGTATTTGGTCTATTCTGTGCAGTAATAAAGTCAGTAGTATCAGGAGGCACTGTGCCAGAACCTCCTTGTGAATATACGGGTGCATTTATGTAGATTACTAGTATTTAATAAAAAATGGGGATCTTGAATTAACGTCGAAAGGAAATTCAGACAACAGGAAATATGTTTTCCGACGTACGATATATATTGCCAAGATCTTTAATGATTTCTCCTTTGTTGATTTCATTCAATTTCAGACTAAAATATAACCAGTTTCAAACATTTTGGAAGTATACAAATAATAAATAATCTACCTTAAGATGTGTCTCCTTCAGTGCGTTATATATAGCGTCACATACTTCCAACACAATGTACGATATGGTACGTTCTCCCACTCTGTACAGAAATGACAGGCTCGTGAAACTTTCACCTAACGTAAAAACGGACAAATGTAAATGAAAATTTGTAAACGAATCTATATTTCAAAGTTTATGAATTGGATGTAATTAAAATCTTTCAATTTACGTCAGAGTTTACAAATATTTTATCAGTTAATTATTTTGTGTATTTACATGTCGTAAACGAAATAAATGAATAAATGAGAGAGGAAAAAATTATAAGCAGGTAAAGGAGAGATCGAATGAGAACGCGCTCGAGCATGAGAAGGATGTTGAGTTCAACAAGAGGGCTTTTGGAATTTTGTAGTGAAACTGAATCGTTACTGGATCGTTGTGAACAAACTGGGTTTGATCAATGAGCTGCTATTAAAAAATTGTAAGAGAGAGAGAGAGAGATGGGGGGGGGGGGGGTGAAGAGAGAGCATGAAAAACGTTTTGTTGATAAAGACGGCTTGAAATTTTAGAATTGAAATGATTGGTATTGTTATATTTGTTCCTTTGTGTTTTGGGTGTATTCATATGTTGAAAGAGAGAAAACACAAAATTATCTGGAAAAATGTTATATTGAATTACCGGGTAGTCAAATATAAATATTAAAAAAACAACAAAATATTAGCAATTTATGCACACACAATAAATGTATAATTAAATGCGTTGATCGCCGGTGGGGTGGTATATCCACTTATATATAGTTGAGGTAGTGTGGCCTGTAGTAGTATTCCCGCAGTATTGAATTAAAAAAAAAAAAGTACATGTACATGTACATCGTCCAGATATCCCCATCCCACCCCCCCCCCCCACCCCCCCCCCCCCCCCCGTTAAACAATTCTGTTCCGTATTATTCATCTCTCTTTATTCAAAACATTATTATAGAGGATTTATTTTCATCTCGTAAGTTTCCAAAGCTTGGCTTGAAAAATAATACATACTAAATGCATGGGATTACAAAATTCTCCTCATTACTTGGAAAGCGTTACATGACTTTGTCCCCGGCCATGAGACCTTTGACGTGGCCATCATTAACCCGGGCATCAGCCCCCATCGTCGAATCATCAACAATAAATAGACACAATTGATCATGTTAGGATGAACGAAATAGAGAAGAGAGTATGAAATTGCTTCATGGCTGTTACTAATATTACATATAAAGGACTGCCATTTCACCAAGAGATTTACGAAGGTAGTGATGGGTCACCACGAGGAAGATAAGGCAAGTAGACCTATAATTATACTCTCGTCGATCATTTTTTGAAATTATGTTTGTGGTTGTGTTTGTGAAACTCCTTTGTGTGAGCGTGCGAAGCAGGCTGAAATTTACCCCCCCCCCCCCCCCCCTCCCTCCGAACTTCACGACGAGGCACCGTATTTTTGTTTGTGCCAGCCTTCGAGTGCTTTCATATTTACGGTAAAACGAAAACGCTGTGATCTTCGATGAATATTCATTATGACGTATCATGTGGACGTCCTCCAGCAGCTAGCGCCTGGTGGTGACCCAGTGCTTACGTTGCGGATGGTTCTTTACATCCAAAATTATATAAAGATATGCCACAAAATACTACTCTAAATATGATTCTACAGGTTAGTGATGTAGGGAAACCATACCCGTTGCCAAAAATCTCAAGGCTATGGCTAGCCTCTCCTCTGCAGAAATGCTCCTCCCACTGGCGTAGCCAGGATTCTTCAAGAGGGGGGGGGGGCCAAGGCGAGGGAGCGAAGCGACCGAGCGGGGGAGGGTGTGGGAGGGGGTATCCCCCTCCCACGGTAGGAAAATTTTTTAAAACCAGGTCATGAAAATGGCATTTTCTGCACCCTAAAATTCTATTCTGGTGTAACCTACTTGAGAAGTGACAGATGAAATAGGATTTTTTTTTTCTCTACTCCGCTGGAATGAATTGTAGTGGAAGGATTACCACTCCTTGGGGCTCCAGAATTCCAAGCAATACGCAAAATTACATGTAGTTGGTGTGTATAAATAGCTGTACCAGTGTACATACGAAACGTTGAAACCCGTGTTTTCGGATAGGAAAATATACAGACTAACAACCAAAAACCCACACACAGACACACTGACTATTGACTAACATATGACTAAGAGGACGCCCTTTCTCATAGAGTGGAATTTATATCTCATCTCAAGCGGTAGTCTCATTTGAAAACACATGCAATATCTTTATTAGGTGTATGTAAAAGACTTTAGCAATTTATTTAGCTGCCTTGTTTAGCTCTTTATCTCATTTTCTCGGTTAGAGGTTGTTCATTAGTTGCCTAATTCGTATATACTACACGAATCCAGCTACGTACTCCTTCATTTAAGTACTGAGGAATTATATAGTTTGATTAATTTTTGTAACCAAAATGAACATCAATGTGAGTATTTAGCACGGAAAAATATTAGAATTACATCGTGTAAAGAGTATAGAGATCACAATTTGTAATAAAAACATATGGAAATAATGTAATTACACATAGAGAACGGGCTAAACAAAGTCTTCATACAACCAAGTCAAGCGCACATGATTTGCCACATGTGAAGGCCGTTTTTGTCATTCAATTTAGTGATAATAGATTTGACTCAAAACTGTAAACATCAAAGCAGAAAGCATCTCGTCCGATGACTTACTAGTATATAAAATACGACTTGAACAAAGAATGAAATTGTATCTTTTTTGAATATTCCTCTATAAAATCGAACTCTACCTTGAAAAACAGTGTTTTGCTTCTCCTCGGATGAAGACCATAAAAATGAAATAACGGTGACATTGTTTTCGTATAAAAGCAATGTTGGCTACCACAATGATAACTCTTAAACAAACTCAAGATTTACAAAACGAAGAAAATGGTTATTGCCTCCATCGGACATATACCCATTCACAAAGAGAGGTTTATATTCGGCAAGAATAACTGATACGCCTCTTCATCATTCTGAGTACAATTTCTTTCAACTCTCGACAAACTAAAAGAAATATAAATGTTCTGTTACCAATCTACTTAGTCAATGTTGTTAACAAAGTTTCGGGGTTATGATTTGGAAAGGAACAGTTTTTGCTGGAAATGAAAGCAGTGTTTATTTTGTTTACTTTTTTGGTAATATTTCCATTTTATTTTTCCTTATTTCGATTGTAAGGTAGGGGTAGGGTAAGTCCTAGTAAGACCAGCATGTGAAAAGGAAATTAGTTTTGTTTTTGTTTTTGTTTTGTTTTTTGTTTTTGCTCTCCGATCAACAGGGGGGGCCATGGCCCCCTTGTGCCCCCCCCCCCCCTGGCTACGCCAGTGGCTCCTCCTGAACACCGAGTCCGTCTTCTTGATGCGCTCCTCGACTTGCGCTAGTAATTCATTGAATGCATCACGGTCCATTCTGACGAATTTACGGAAGTCATCTGGGGCATTATCACTGAGCTCTCTTAGTAAACCGATATAAGCACCCAGTGACTTTCTCTTTGCAATCCACGCTTTTACCCAAATTTTCCTACGCCGCCTCCGTCGCCGTTGTTGCTGACGTTGACGTAGTAAGAGGTCAAGTAACGCAAGCAAGTTAGCTTTTGCCGCCATTTTCTGTTGCTATGGCATAAAGCAAAGAGCGCATGCGCAAGTCGCAGACAGAGTAGTCGGATCGCAAGGTGTGCGGTGTCGAGGCTTATGACTGCCCTGCGATTCAGCTCCCCTCACTCAGTCGCAGACCGGTCGCAGACCAGTCGGATCGTAAGGTGTGCGGTGGCCTCTAACTAGAAATACCGTACCGGTATGAGCTACATGCTACTATTTAATTTGTCTATGGCTACATGTATCTATTGTACGCGCGCTGGTTCGTGAGCCGCGCGCAGCACCGGCTTGGCTGCATATATGATATGCATGCGCTGCATTAATTATGATTTTGAACACAAAATCTGTATTCCATACATTTCGACGACCACGAAGGAAAGTAGCCATCTAATCACTCCCACGTACAAGGTTTCATTATAATTGTTGTGGTTGTTGAGACTACGATTATAAACCTGAGTGAGCGTAGCGCTCTGGTGTACCGTATTGTTATTTAAATTTTTAGTTTGATTGACGGGATCAGCAGAGCAAGACAAAATGGGAGAAGGAACAGAGATTGACCCGACCAATAGCGGCGATGACCAGAGTGTTGTAAGCGGACGAGACACGGCTAGCAACATGGCGTACCATACGGTGGGAGCGGAGCAGGAGGAAGAGATTGAGGCTGAGCCCGAGGAAAGCAAGAAGAAGATGATGCTGGTCGAATCAACGGCCACTATGGAAACCGTGATATTCGATGATGATTCGGTGTCGTATAAAAAACTCGACAATGGTGCAGTGTATGAGGATACAGAGATTAATCCAATGATGACATCAAATAATATGGCTCCGATAAAAACTCGGAACATGAGCACGTCGTCTGCCAATTACACTCGGCTGTACAAGCGACGATGGCTGATGTTGGGCCTCTTCTGTATGCTCTCTATGAGCAATGCCTTCCAATGGATCCAATATTCAGTGATAGGAAATGTCATAGTTGAATTCTATGATGTAGAATACATCGCCGTAGACTGGCTTTCTATGATCTACATGCTGGTCTACATCCCTCTTATTTTTCCAGTGACATGGTTGCTTGAAAGGGCGGGACTGAAAGTAGTTGGTATTTTAGGAGCGAGTCTGAACTGTGCAGGGTCATGGTTTCGATATGCAGGAGCAGTGCCCCATCTGTTTCCACTAGCTTTTGCTGGGCAGACACTATGCGCCATTGGGCAAGTTTTTATTCTTGGCATGCCAGCCCATGTAGCAGCGACATGGTTTGGTGCAAAAGAAGTGTCCACAGCGTGTGCCGTTGGTGTATTTGGCAATCAGGTAAATGAGAAGAAGAAATCATTAGCATTACGTAGTTCTTACTTGAAATGATCATTGCTAAACGGGAGTCTCTAGACGTTTAGACCATTTTGTAAGGGGGTGTCTGACCAAATTGGTTGACTAACAAGCAAGAAATTTGCGCATTACAGTTTCCCATACAATCTCTGTTTCATTCATGTCTTCGCTTTCAAAGCGAGAGGAGTTACGCGTTTGTCAACACAGCTGATTGTATGGGAAGTCATCATGCGTGAATATTTCGCTGCTTTAAGCACATTTTGAAAGCAATATTGCCTCACACAAATAGTTGTAAAATCAAAACGCCTGACCCAAACTTGATGATCCTGGTGTACGGATGTCTTTATACTTAAAAGGGCAAGTCCAGTCCCAGAATAAGTTGCTTTCAATAGAAGCAGAAAAAATCAAACAGATCAAAAAAAGTTAGAGAAAAATCGAACAACTAATGAGAAAGTAATTAATTTGTTAATGACATAAAAACTAGAGAAAACAATGAAAATCACTAGACAAATTGGCAATTCGGATGTGAGGTTGTGATGTCATTGCCTCACAACACACCACTTAATTTGTTTATACTAATAACACAAATTTTCAATTTTTGTCCAATATGATTTCCTCATAACTTGAACAAGGTTATAGTTATGTTTTTGCACTTACATACACCTTCACTAAATATTTCATGAACTCAAAATTATCGAGATTTAAAAAAAAAATTACATACACACAATAATTTTTCATGAATATTCTATTTTTGAAAATCATATTTTTCATGATTTTTACAGGAAAGTAGTTAGTATAACTATAACTTGGTTCAAGTTATATGGAAATCACATTCTTGGACAAAAATTGAAAATTTGAGTTATTAATATAAACAGATTAATAGTGTGTTGTGAGGCAATGATAAAAAACTGGGCGTTGTGGCGTGCACCTGTAATCCAGCTAACAGTGGAAGTTATAAACTGATTCAGCAGACCCAGGTTCGAGACTGAGTCACGTCTTTCGAATGGTGACGTTAAAGGTCGGTCCCCACACATAAATAATCTTATCTTTTGTTTGTTTGTTTGTTTGAGTTTAAAGGCGCTTCTCATTCAGTAAGAATATTTGCGCCCTTTGTATCTGATTGATACACGTCTGTAAAACCCAATTACACACACACATTTAATACCAAGTTAACAAATTGTCTAATGATTTTTATTGTTTTCTCTAGTTTTCATGTCATTTAAAAAATTAATAGCTTTCTTTTTAGTTGTCTGATTTTCCTCAAACTTTTTTTTATCATTTTGTTTGTCTAGTTTTTCTGATTCTATTGAAAGCAATTTATTCTGGGGTGGAGCTTGCCCTTTAAGAAAACCAGAGTACACTGTAAGAGAGATTCTTAACAAGTAGGGCAAGTCCAAGGTATTTGTGCATTTTGTGTCCAATACGTTACCAAGTATGAGGGTTGTCCCATACATTAATAAAAGGGGAAGTCCACTCTGATATTAAGTTTGAATAAAAGCAGAAAAATGGGAGAAATACATGTAGATCATTGAATGTGTGAGGAAAATCTTATAACAAACAAGAAAGTTATGGATGTCTAAATTTGTAATAGATCAAATGCAAATTGGCAATGCAACATATATTTCATGGACCTCTCCCATTGCTCTGTATTAAAAAATCATTTAAAATATTTTTTTCTAATGAAAATATTAATATTAATTTGTTGCGTAGCTATAATCATTGTATATACAATGTACATGTAACTTTTTGCCCGGCACCAAATAGAAGTAGATCTATTTCTTGATTTCCTTCAACAACCAAGAAAATTGACATTTAACAAATTTCAGTACAAAGTACATGTAAATTGGTGCAGTGCTCGAAAGAAAAGTCACAAAATTGCCAATTTGCATTTGATCGATTACATTTCCTTTTTTTGAAGATTTTCTTCACATTTTCATTGGTCTGTTTCTCTCATTTTTCTGCCTTTATTAAGACCAACTGAATATGAGGTTGGATTTCCCCTGTGAGGAATGCTTTGAGAGAGTCTGTATCTATAGTGAAAATAGGGGCATTTACTATGAAAACCTGTTTTGTAGTTTGTATTATATACCTTACTTTAAGAATCTTTTATTCTTTCCTTATCCTGTCATCTGATTGGTTGAAAGTGAAGTTGTGTTTTTAACCATGCCCGCAAAAATGAACTATGCCCACGGGCAGAGTTAAATTTTGCTGCGATCCCCATTGGTTTACGTGTAAAAATTACTTTGTCCGAGCGCGAGCACGGATACAATATTCGCAGTGCGATTTGGTCGCTAAATTTATTTTACTTGTGCCGAAAATTGGCGATCTATCTAGAGTGATTTTCGATTTTTTAGTTTATTAACAGTTTGATGATGATTTTTGAATGTAAGGACCCCATGATTGGTAAGTCGCACATGTATTCTTTGTTCGGTATATAAAAGATATATTGACTGCTTCAGTATTCGAGGCACAGTTGTTTCTATATAAGCTCTGGGGGACCTTACATCCTGCTATGACACCCCCCCCCCCCCTGGCGAGCCTTGGGGTCATAGCAGGATGTACATGTAAGGTCCCTTGAGCCTATGTACATTTGTAAACAACTATGCCTCTCATAGCAGTCAATACTAACATACATGTAATGATACCAGACATTAAAAAAAAACTCCCAAATATTAGCCAATAATCATGTTGAGTTATTTTTCATTTTGGGTTGAAATAAATGGAAAATAATCAGAGGACACCTGTGTCATAATCTGGGGAAGTCCGATCATCAAAACAGCTGATTGCTACCGGCATATAAGCCAAAGTTGAAAAGAAGCCGGCTGGTACGCGTGGATAGAAGACTCAACAGAGGAACTCCGAGACGCTTTTGACTGCACAGACTGGGATCTTTTGTTCCATTCATCGAGCTCAATAGTAGAAGCTACTGATGCTGTCATGAGCTATGTCAAGTTTTGTGTTGACACAGTTATAACGTTTAAAATATTTACCAACAATAAGCCATGGGTTACAAAGGAACTTATTGAAGGTAAAGAAATAAAGCGCTCTATGGCATGCCATTAGGGAATTAAATATAACTGTTCAACATCAATACAAAATATATTCCACTTTAACAAATATATATTTATCTTTTACAAAACCATTTCACTCCAGTCATTATATATTTCACTCCAAACAAATATATTTCACTTTTCACAAAATTTCATTTTACTTTTAGCAAAAATTCATTTCACATTTTACAAAATTATATTTCACTTTTAACAAAATTTCATTTCACTTTTTCACAAAAATCCTTTTCACTTTTAACAAAATTTCATTTCACTTTTCCCCAAAATACATTTCACTTTTCACAAATTTTCATTTCACTTTTCATAAAAAATTTCCTTTTCACTTTTCGCAAAAATTCATTTCACTTTTCACCAAAAAAAATCATTTCACTTTTCACCAAAAAAAATTATTTCACTTTTCACAAAAATCATTTCACTTTCAAGAGGAAATAAATTCCACTTTAAAAGAAAAATGCATTCCATTTATAGGCGTATTGTCTCGAAACAACTTTGCTTGTCATGCATCTAGACCCCGATCTGGACCTGCGTGTACATTCCTCTTGTATAATATACATGTGCGTACTGTGCGTATATCATTCCTGTTTCACCAAAACCATTTCACTCTGAAAAAAAATATGTTCCTCTTTTTTCTCGGCCTAAAGGTGGCGCTATAGCCAGCTAGCTCGAGCTACCACACGTGCCCGGCGCAGCGCAATCGAATCCCATCCAATTTCTGAACGCGACGTCGACGTTACTCCCCATCCTCAGGGGTGTCGCTAGAACATTTTGAATAGGGGGAGGGGTGACACCCAAATTTGCCGACAAAAATGCTTCACCTTAATCTCTCTCCCCCCCCCCCCCCCCCCCCCACACACACAAATAACAATAAAAGAAAATCGCAGATGTAGACAGGGGGTCGCTAGGGAGGGGGTGGGGGAGGGGTGTGGGGTGTCACACCCCCACTCTAAGTTTCTGTCGGCAAAAAAAAAAAAGGGAGGGGGGAAAAAGGGAAAGGGAAGAGGAAAGATAAAAGGAAAAGGAGAAAAGAGAAAGGAGAAAAAAAAGATAAGAAAAAAGAAAAGGGAAAGGAAAGAAAAAAAAAGAAAAGGGGGGAAAAAAGAAGGAAAAGAAAAGGGAAGGAAAGAAAAAGAAGGGGGAAAATGGCATTATTTTTGCTCGCTCACAAGAACACTGGAATTTCAATACTTTAATATTAAAGGCGTCCCCCTTCAGCAATGGGCTGCAGCCCCCCTTCCCCCGAGGATTTTCAAAAGTTCCGATATTCATATTCGGGCAGCGAGGTGCTGGAATATCCAATTTTTGTGAAGCATTGCAAGGTTACCAGATAATAATATTATGTAACTTGTGTATGCACAGGCGTAGCCAGGATTTTTCAATGGGGGGGGGCAGACGTGAAGGATCCAAACGCATACCAGGATTTCATTTTAGAGGGGCGGTTGAAGAGTGCGAAATTGGTGATGACTAGGGGTGGGTGCAGGGAGGGAGGGGGAAGTTTTTCCCCTCCCACGCGAAGCGCGAAAGCTCTGACGTTTTAGCAAATTTGAGAGAAAGATAACGGCCAGCACCTTTTTTTTTAGGCGGAAAGTTAGTTCGACGCCCGGGATGCTTTTCAATTATTTGGACGCAATACTCTACTGTATGTAATAGGGGTGGGTGCAGAGAGGGGGAATTCTTATTTTTTATAGCAAATTTGAGAGAAAGATAACGGCTCGTAGCAAACAATTTTTTTAGGTGGAAAGTTATAGTTCGACGCCCAGACTGCTTTTCAATTATTTGGACGCAACATTGCACTGTATGCATCAGGGATGGGTGCAGGGAGGGGAGTTATTTCCCCTTTCCCGGGGGAAAAACTTTGGCGTTCTAGCAAATTTTGAGAGAAAGATAACGGCTTGTAGCGCCTTTTTAGATTTTTTTCTCTCACTTCCACCGCTTTTTCGCTCTCGTTTTATTTTTTAATGGGCCCCCCTGGCTACACCTACATGTATGTGTGTATGTAACTTCTGTGCATTTTCACTACGAAAAGTTTTTTTTTAAATTTTGCTCGCTCGCTCGCAAACATTTTGAAATTGAACAGTTGATATTCGGGCAAAAGGCTTCCCCTACCGCAATGGGATCTTTCTCTCAATTTTGCTAAAACGTCACAGCTTTTGCGCTTCGTGCGGGAGGGGAAAAACTCCCCCCTACCTCCCTGCACCCACCCCTCATCACTAATTTCGCACGCTTCGCGTGCTCACAACCGCCCCCTAAAATGAAATCCTGGCTACGCGGTTGGATCCTCCACGTCTGCCCCCCCCCTCCCCATTGAAAAATCCTGGCTACGCCTGTGAATACACAAGTTACATGATATTAGTTTCAGTTTCAGTTTAAACTGAAATTTATTTCCAACTTTTCAATGTACAAAGTAATAAATGAGCAAAAATAATGAACATGTATTTTTAACAAAAAATATGACAAAATATACATTAATGTGGTACATACATAGTTGGAGGACACACCTCTAAAAGCAAAAGCTTGGGGAACCTTTCAATGCTTCACAAAAATTGGATATTCCAGCACCTTGCTGCCCGAATATGAATATCGGAACTTTTGAAAATCATCAGGGAAGGGGGGGGGGGGGGGGGGGCTGCCCCATTTCCGAAGGGGGACGCTTTTTGCCCGAATATTAAATTCCAGTGTTCTTGCGGGCGAGCAAAATTTTGTTTAACTTTTCGTAGTGAAAACGTACAGAAGTTACAAACAAAAGTTACATAATATTATTATCTGGGAACCTTGCTTCACAAATATTTGGATATTCTAGCACCTTGCTACCCGAATATGAATATCGGAACTTTTGAAAATCCACGGGGGAAGGTGGGCTGCAGCCCATTGCTGAAGGGGGACGCCTTTAATATTAAAGTATTGAAATTCCAGTGTTCTTGAGAGCGACCAAACAATAATGCCATTTTTCCTTCTTTTTCTTTCCATCCCTTTTCTTTTCCTTCTTATTTCCCTCTTTTTGGGTTTTTTCTTCTTTTCTTTCCCTTTTTTTTTCTTCTCCTTTCTCTTTTCTTCTTTTCCTTTTATCTTTCCTCTTCCCTTTCCCTTTTCCCTCTCCTTTTTTGCCGACAGAGGTGGCGCATTTTCCAACAAAAACTTCCCTAGCGACCCCCCTCTCTACATCTGCGATTTTCTTTTATTGCTATTTGAGTGGGGGGGGGGGGGAGGGGACAGATTAAGGTGCAGCATTTTTGGGTGTCACACCCTAAAAATTTGTCGGCAAATTTGGGTGTCACCCTCCCCCCCCCATTCAAAATGTTCTAGCAACACCCCTGAGGATGGGGAGTAACGTGGACGTCGCGTTCAGATTGGATGGGATTCGATTGCGCTGCGCCGTTCACTTGTGGTAGCGCGAAATGGTTTTTATCAGAGTGAAATGGTTTTGGTGAAAGAGGAATGATTTCTACGCACAGTACGCACATGTATATTACGAGAGGAATGTACACGCAGGTCCAGATCGGGGTCTAGATGCATGGCAAGTAAAGTTGTTTCGAGACAATAGGCCTATAAATGGAATGCATTTTTCTTTTAAAGTGGAATTTATTTCCTCTTGAAAGTGAAATGATTTTTTGTGAAAAGTGAAATGATTTTTTTGGTGAAAAGTGAAATGAATTATTGCGAAAAGGGTAATTCCATGAAAATGTCCACTTTTGGTGAAAAAACAAATTTTATTTTGAACATTTTCCTTCTATGTCACTTGAATATGCATGATTTGAACTTTATGGAACAATATTCAGTTTTTTAATATTTTGAATATTTTGACCCAAAATGGCCATTTTTTAACCCAAAAATGAAATCACACATTTTTATGGTAAAGTATGGTTAATTACATATTGAGTCATTTTTAGAAATTTCATCTGTTATAATAATAAAGACAACCAAATCTAGTTAGGACTAAGGGGAATTTTATGTTTATATACAAAAAATTTAAAAATATTAATATTCTTCTGATTTAATGAAGGTCAAAGGTCAAATGGATTTTTGTCCCGTCTGTCACGTTTTTTAAGGTACTTTTTGCATTTACAATAAATTAGACCATTGTCTTTGAATAAAATTTTGCAGTCTTGCTCTTTGGTAGGGGGGAAATTCATTTCTACTGCTAACTTGGCAGAATTTTAATTTTATGAAGATAATTATGATTCATAAAGTAATGTCCCGTCTGTCACGTTTGGCATCTACAGCAAAAATATGTATGGATGGGACTACATGAAAATTTTCCGATGGATGAAAATTAAAATCCTTTTGCTATTATGTTTCATGATATTACAGATGACCCTTTAACCCCTTTAGAACGTGAGAATAAGGTATTTAATGCTGGAAATTTGATTGTCTTTAAAAATTCTATTTTGTGTACAATCTCAATGTGTCCCGTCTGTCACGTTTTTATTGTCCCGTCTGTCACGCTCACTATTTGGCATTTTCCTCCAAAAGTAAGATGAAATTTCAAATGTATACATGTACTAGCAGGTTTCAAAAAGGTACCAACAACTGATAACATGAATACACATATTTTGTTTCAAGATTTTCCAGTGAGGAGAGCTTAGTCGAAAAGTATCGAAGCAGAAATGGCTTGGTAAATTCATGTCCCGTCTGTCACGCTGAACTTGAAGCCCCACCCACAATTTGTGGGCGGGGCTTGAAAAAAAAATTTCCCCCCATTTTGTTGACCAAACCCTATAGATCACATCTCTGCATTAAATTAAGCATCACTTTTAAATGAAATATGAAATATCAAGTAAAAACATAAAAATGTGAGGGTTGGATGTCCCGTCTGTCACGCTGGAATTACCCAAAAGTGAAATGAATTTTTAATGAAAAGTGAAATGAAAATTTGTGAAATGTGAAAAGGATTTTGGGGAAAAGTGAAATGAAATTTTGTTAAAAGTGAAAAGGATTTTTGTGAAAAAGTGAAATGAAATTTTGTTAAAAGTGAAATGTAATTTTGTAAAATGTGAAATGAATTTTTGTTAAAAGTGAAAAGGATTTTTGTGAAAACGTGACATGAATATTTGTGAAAGAGTGAAATGAAATTTTGTGAAAAGTTAAATACATTTGTTAAGAGTGAAATATATATTGACTGGAGTGAAATGGTTTTGTAAAAGATAAATATATATTTGTTAAAGTGAAATATATTTTGTATTGATGTTGAACAATTATATTTAATTCCCTAATGGCGTGCCATAGCGCTCATTGAAGGTAACAAAACGCGTGTAAAAGAAGTACATAGGGTAATAAAATGCTTGGTTGACTCTTGCAAACTGTCCTGTAAAGAAAAGCTTGAAAGTAGCTTTCGAGCTAATAACCCAGCTGCTGCTTGGAAAACTATAGAGGTGATCACTGGGTATAAACAAAAACTAAAGACTCTGGGACCTGACGTCACACAGATGTCTGTAGAGGAACTGAATGACTTTTACTGTAGATTCTAGGCTAGATTCGATAAACATTTTATAGCTGAAAATGAAATAGTTGCTCTCAGATTGAGGGAAATGTTAAATGTATCTGAACATGTAATAAGTATTTCTGAACACGATGTTAAGAGATGTTTTGGGGCATTTCATGCCAGCAAAGCCCCAGGGCCTGACGGCATCTGTAATAAAGTGCTTAGGCTCATTTGGATTTAAGAGTAAGACGTACATTTTTCTAGTGCGTTTAACACTATCATACCCCATCTACTAATCAATAAACTAATTAATATGAATGTACCACCCCAGGGGCCTGTAACATAAAGAGATACAATCAATCTTACAATCAATTGTAACTCTTCAGTACATTGTTTGCCATTATAGACTTACGATTGATATCAATCGTAAGATTGATTTATCTCTTTGTGTTACAGGCCCCAGGTCACATTGTGGATACAGAACTTTCTAAGTGACAGACTACAAAGAGTGATGTTAGGTATAAACACTCTGTCCAGTATCAGAATTTTGAACACAGGAGCCCCCCAGGGCTGTGTCATCTCTCCATTGCTTTTCTCCTTGTACACATGCGACTGTCTATGTAATGTAAGAGTGTAGCATCATTAAGTATGCAGACGATACCATGATTACAGGTAACCTCTCTGATGACACTGGCCCCTATGTTACGGCAATAGGTGAGTTTGTAAAATGGTGTGATGACCACAACCTGAAACTAAATGTAACCAAAACAAAAGAGATGATAATTGATTTTCGACAAAATTCCTCTGATTACACCTGACTTTGATACATGGTAGTACTATAGAACAAGTTAAAGAATACAGGTATCTGGGTACTATTGTCTCTAATTCCCTTGAGTGGAACTAGGAATATTGTAGAAATCCAAAAGAAAGCCAACCAGAGGTTATACTCTGTAAGAGTAATGAAAAACCTGAGAGTAGATAGCAAGCTTTTAACGTTGTTCTTTAAGTCCTTGATACAGAGTGTATTAAGTTTCAATATAATTTGCTACTATGGAAACACTACAAATGCCAACAAGAATATGCTAGAACGTCCGAGAAAGGTAGCAAAGCGTATCATAGGTGTTGACCTACCCTCGGTTGAAGATCTGTACCAGAAGAACGTATTATCTAAAGTAAGGCAGATTACACATGACCCTTCACATCCATTGAATGAACACTATAAATTTAACAGATCAAGAATACGCCTGCGTGCACCACGAACACAATGGGCACGCTCTCGATGATCCTTCGTCCCCGACTCTATCCATCTGTTTAACTCTCAATTCAGACGAGGTTTAATATTATGAAATTACCTTGTAAATATAATACAGTTTACAACTTGTCATCGTACATGTAAGTCATACTGCCATATCTACCCCTCTCTCTCCTTCTCTCGCTCTCTCTCTCTCCCTGTGTCTCTCGTTCACTCCTTGCTCTTTCTTTCTCTCTCTCTCTCTCTCACTCATTCTCTCTCTCTCTCTCTCTCTCTCTCTCTTCCTTTCTCTCTTTCCCTTTTCCCTTTTGTCTCTTGCTCAGATAACTGATTTTGGATGAAATAGGCTGTTAAGTTGATATAACCCAGTTATATTATGTTATATTATGTAAATTAATCTCTTGAATTTTTCATTGCAGTAACTCCACTGATTTTCTTTTTCTTTAACCTTTGTTTACGTACATTTTCTCTACAGGTCTATGATGTGTATGTTTATTTTGTACCCTATCATCATTGTTTGTATTGTATCCTATCATTATTTTTCATATTGTATTCTATTGTTACTGCAAATGTTTGTATCACCAGTGGAAGAAGAATTTCCTGTATTGGACTTATACTTATACTTATACTTATACTTATATCCATGTAGGCGAGGATAATTTCCATTTATTTCACCCCAAAAGATAATCACATCTAAGTGACCTATATGTATAGGTATATGAATTCCAGTATAACTAAAATCTGCAGTCTAAGTATGGTTTAAACCCAGTCTAAACCTGCCCATTAAACCAGAGTTTTGGAAAATCACATTCTGAACTCCGGTTTAACTTAAACTCCAGACTGGACTTGCGGTTTAAGTCAGT
The DNA here is from genome assembly GCA_025618425.1 of Heliocidaris tuberculata. Taxonomy (NCBI): domain Eukaryota; kingdom Metazoa; phylum Echinodermata; class Echinoidea; order Camarodonta; family Echinometridae; genus Heliocidaris; species Heliocidaris tuberculata. Next base: position 43,588,765 of record CM046835.1, read on the forward strand.
TTTAATTAGACTCTGGTTTAACTTAGACTGGAGTTTCAATTAAACCAGTGTTCAGAATACAGGCCCTTAATTGTCACTATGGAACTCTCATACATGTAACACACGATGATTATGGCAAAACAAAGCTGTACATGTAGTAACATTTTGTATGATAAATATAATTTAAACTATCATCTTAATGCCATTTTGGGGGTTTTTTTTTTTGCTACTATGGAATCACCCTTTACTTTTAAGAACCGTTGGAGGACAACTACATGTACTAACGTGTTGAGCCACTCATTTCACAAATGTGCATGTACATGTACATGTATAAGTATCCTGTACATGTAGCCTACCTGCCTACCTACCAGCTTCCTTAATGTCATTGTATTAAGCAGACTTCAAGAAGATGTGCATCTATATATCAATACTCAAAACCGTAAAAGGCCGTTTTTTTTGGAAGCAAAAACTCTTTCCCCCGCCGTGTCCGCCCTCGCCGTGGCGCGGGATCGGTGGCATAATTCCACAGTTCGTGTAACCCGTAGTCCCCGTGCCACGCCGACCTCGTCGTCGCCGTCGACGTCCCTAAACGTGATTTGGGGGATTTGGGAGGACAGGTAGGCCAAAGGAACGGCTGCTTTCCGTGTGGATACCTCGCACGACGGCGGTGTCGTCAGCCGTGAACCTCCCTTACGGCCCATCACAGGCACAGCATGGCAAGTAACGAACAACGTTGTGCACGAGGAGTATCAACTTGCATTGTGCGACCGTGTTAGCTAGACGACTCGCGTTAGCCATCTTGCTAAACTTGCTCTTACCGGGGGGAACCCCCGTAAGAAAATAACGATGGCATGGGGGTTGTCCCACAGTGTCTCAGCCTTGATAGAGCTCCGTGGTATGTGTACGTATGTATTTCATTGTTTCATAGTACACTTTGTGATAAGTACACCATAGGAGTAGCACCCACGTACTGCGATGCAATTTCAATGCAATGCATGCGATCGACGCGACAATGCATATTATGCATGCAATTTCAATGCAATGCATGCGATCGACGCGACAATGCATATTATGCATGCAATTTGTATGTACTGTACACACATGCACTCAACATGAGTTGACTACGGTTTCCCGAGCTTACAAATACATTCTAAGGTTGATTTTGGACGTGAGTGACATTCTTTAGATCTAACAAATTGTTGGAACTGTATTTATGGACTTCCTTTGTCCTATTTTATCTGCATGAAATTCTTCTCTTTGTCGTTTGTCGTTTTCGGTCACGGCAGCGCCCGCTCTCTGAGGCTGGGATGGCTGCATGGCTGAACTCGAGGGGAGGAGTCCGGCAGTAAATACTGAGCTGCTTATTCCAAGATTGGAAGCAGTTGACTATCTTCTGTTTTTTAATGCTACAGTTAGAATTTGATGATAAATTCACTGTATATCTGAGTAGATTCTACATCAATTTGAATTCTAAAACGGCAGTAAATTCCTCACTGGGTTGCTTATTTCAAGACTGGAAACAGTTTAGGTCGAATATCGTCATTTTTTTAAATTTGATGATATTTAATTCATCATAGTTCATACCGTATATTAGAGTAGATTCTACATCCATTTTATTACTCTAAAAAAATAATTCCGGAATCTGCTCAGTGAGAGCAGAGTCTATTTAAAAAGTATGTGTGTTTTGAAACCAGACGGATTTTTCTGTCTATGTAGATCTGTAGACTATCGTGACTATATAGACCTAAAGGGGCTTTCACACCGGGCTTTCATGCGTAGAGTTGCATAGTGCGGCGTATCGCCTACACTGAGCTTATGCTGGCCTACGTGGCAATACGCAGAGGGACAAAAAGGGGTACGCGAGATGGACCCCAAAAATTAACATGTCTAATTTTTTCGCGTACTTTCGTCGTAGACCACTGCATGCAGAAAGTACGCAGTTTTTACGCAAGTATAAAACACTACGCTACTGTACGCCATGCCTACGCTATAGTACGCTATCATACACCAGTCTGACGAAAAATCCTTTGAGGCTGGCGTAGTGTTGCATACTTTTGATTATTGTGGGTTCAGCATAAGCAAACTTACGTACCCTTTACGCCAGACCTACGTATACGTACGCAACCCTACGCCTGTTATACGCAATCCTACGCGTAGGTACGCCAATTGCATATGTTGTAGGTACGCGGTACCTATGCACAGGGTACGCAACAATACCCCAGCCTACGCCGATCCTGCGCGTAATAAAGGGGCTTAATTCACACCAGCCCTGCATAGAGTTGCGTAGTGTGGCGTACGGACGATGCCGAGCTTACTCTGCCCCAAGCAGTGCCTCCGTTAGCCTACGTGGAAATACGCTGAGGGACGCAAAGGGGTACGCGAGATGGACGCAAAAAATTAAACATGTTTAAAGAGCACTGGACGCGTCACGCAGAAAGTACGCAGTTTTACGCAAGTCCACGCAACACTACCGTAGAGTTACGTAAGGAAGGGCGTAGTGTTGTGTACTTTTGCTTAGTGTGGGTTCAGCATAAGCAAACCTACGTACCCTTTACGCCAGACCTATACGTATTCGAACGCAACCATACGCATGTTATACGTAATCCTACGCGTAGGTACACCAATTGCATATGCCATAGGTACGCGGTGCCTATGCACAGGGTACGCAACCATACGCCACCGTACGGCAGCCTATGCAAAACATACGCAGGGACTACGCCAGTCCTGCACGTAATTTTGGCGGACTTGGTACGCCGCACAACGCAACTCTACGCAGGCCCGGTGTGAAAGAGGCTCAAGACTATAGATCAAGCTTAATTCGTTAATAATAGTGGTGATGAAAGTTGGCCACAATATTCACTCTTTCAGTTTCAGGGGCAAACATGTGCTAGGGGCGTTAACGGTTAATCCTTTGAAGAATTAATAGAGTATGCTGGAGTCATGGGCATAGATAGCGGGGTGGGGTGGGGGGGGGTGTGCAGTGGTTGATGGGGGATATGATTAACTTCATTGTAGAAAAATTTGAATGAAATCACTGGAGTCATGTTCATAGATAGCTGGGGGGGGGGGGGGGGGGGATGGGGGTAAGTGAAAAAAAAAAAATTGGCCAGCCCTCCATGAATTTTTTTTTCGCCAGCCCTCCAAAAGTCCCTCAGCGGGGTGGGGGGTAGGGGGGGGGGGGGGGTGTAAGTGAAAAAAAAAAAATTCGCCAGCCCTCCAAGAATTTTTTTTGTTTCTCCAGCCCTCCAAAAGTCGCTCATTGGGGGGGGGGGGTTACCAGATTTTATGGGTTCCAGTTTTCCCTCATTATTCTCACAAGCAACAACAAAAAAAAAAAAAATCAGCATTTTGGGCTGTCTTTTTTTCCCCCAGGGGAGGGGGCCAGGCCCCCCCCCTGGATCCGCCACTGATGGGGCATATGTGAGTGCATCAATTTTATTTTATTGTACAAAAAATGTAATCACTGGATTCATGGGCGTAAAAAGCGGAGGGGGGGGGGGGATGGGCATTAATTAACAGTTTATGTTCATTGTAGAAAAGATGAAATCACCCCCAAAGAAAGTGGAACCTTTCTATACGCCACTGGCTGGAGTGAAGGGAGGGGGCATGATAAGGGGATAGAGCCTGCACTCACCATCCATAATTGTCCACAGATTATTATTAAGTGGTGGATTCACAATTTTATCTGGGGTTTCAAATATTGCAGGGGTACGTGAGTAAATTGGATTATGACTTTTGCAAATCATGTTTCATTACAAAAAAATGTAATGGATGGCACGGTAGAATTTCATATGTTTAGGCATCAGGCACCTTCGCTCACGTTTCTCCTTAGGTGATATTGTGAGAACGGGGTGGGAAAGGACAGGTAAAAAATTTGCTTCAATAAACACACAAACATAAAACAATCTTCATGGAAGTTAAAAGGCATTAGCTCAAATAAAATAAGATTAATTTCACAGTATTATATGGCCAGTGATTTTCACGTGGAAACAAGTTTTGAAATAATTATATTGTTATTTCCTACATAAAAACAGTAGATATGCAATCTCTCTCATCAGCAAAAGTGTATTATACATAATCACCACTATAAGACATAAAAATGATAAATTATTTTAGCCCAAAACCAAATAAAAAACAAACAAACAGACTTTTACCTTTCAAAAAAAGCATGTGACATATTCTATATAGTAAGAATGACATGTTGTAATCTTAAACTTATTTTTCTCTTAATATTTCATGTATTATTCACTTGAACTAATGAAACAATACTAAAAGAATCTAAGATAAATACAAGAGAAACTAAAAATTAACTTAGATGAAAAACAAAAATTACAAAATATTTCTTTTAGAAACCATTACCCATAGTACCATAATTATTAAGCATTTGTCTTATTAATTAAAAAAATACATGATATTCATGTACACATATTAACCTATCATTTGAAAACATATAGTTTGAATATGATTATTTGGTAACAAAAACATTGTAATATGTTTATCCCATTCAATATAATTTTAATAAGCCACAATTTAAAACAGTAATAATTTCAACATTGTTCCAAAGAAGATGTGTTCGCAAAAATCAATCCATACTTCCCTGGCTAGCACCCGTGGAATTTTTCCACGGGTACTGCTGCTAGTATAATTATAATGCCAGCTTCAGTTATAACAATTAACATGTACATGTACATGTAGCCTGATACACCTATATGTACATGTATGCAGCCTGCAACATCTGTAATTTCCTTTTTTGAAGTTTGAAAATATGTTTTTATTATCTACATGTATTTTGTAAGTCTTCCAGTGCTTTCCATTTGTTGGGATATGGTTCCAGATTTCCAGTTTGCTTACCTTATATTCAGCATAGTGTACAGTACATTAGTCAGGTTTACATGAAGGTAGTTAAACTTGTAGTTATCTTGTAGTTTCAGACCTTATGAACGGACTTGTAGCTTCGAAACTTTAAGTTGTTTCGGGCCCGTGTGAACCCTCGTCAGGGTTAGTACCAGTAAGTCGTTGTTTAGTTGACTTAAAGTTTCGAAACCACAAGTCCCGTATGAACGTAGCTATTGCTAGAATGATGCCCCGTGGCAATTCAGTGTCAACTTTTAGTGACATTTTTGCATTATCTTTTAATCCATCAATGCTGTGAAATACATGAGCAGAAAGAGCAAAAAGTCACTGAAAAATGTGAGTCCATTTTTGTTGCAGTACAGTGTCATGTTCATGAATAAGCAGGAAAGTCTGTAAATTTGCAACTGGAGTGGACTTTATAATCATTATTTATGTACAAATTCAAATTGGCAATTTTTTGTTGCATTTTGTAATTTTCATTCACATTGATTTGATATACATGTTACATTTTTATTTTCCTTGACTTATGTAAGACTGAAAGGTATGAAAAAATAGGTGCAAAATTTGAGGAAGCAGAGTTGATTCATTTACCGTAGAAAAGAAGGTTGAGTTCTGGTAAAGATAAAAAATTATTTGTGAGCTTTCTAATTATGTCAGTTTGGAAGAATAACAGTAGAAATGCCACCTGCAAAAGATTGCTCTTCATTGCCCTCATTATGGCCTCATATTTGAAATATGAAAAGAAATAGCTAAAGGTTTGGGGCAAACATGCATCCACGTGCGTGAGTAATCCCCCATTTCTGTGTGCAGACTGCAGTGCATGTGCTTTTCAGCGATATCAAGTCAGTTTTTTATCATTTTGAATTTTGATGATTCCAAAACCTCACAATATACACAACAAGGCTAGACTTTAATGGTGGCCTGGGTGCCAATGGCTACCTGAAACTGTCGGATCGGTGGCCAGCTGGGCCACCGAAAAAATATAGTGTAAGATACAAATAAATCAAATACACTGTATAGTATCCGGGCCACCTGAGAATCATTTTGCCCACCTGTATCTCATTTATCTCATGTTCAAGTGGCCCTACTAGCCACCTTTAAAAAAAATGAAGGGCTAGCCCTGCACAAATGTTTATTTTCTACATATATATATATATATATGTATATATATATATATATATGTAGAAAATACATCATCATCAACCTTTCCCAATTGCTTCAAGACAGTTTCTTTCACAATTTAATTGCATGACCAACTTGATCTTATCTTAAAAAAAAAATTCTGAACTGCTATGGTTGCTACCTTTCTATGATTTTCTGCACTATTCATCATTAATGAAGCTTTTATTTTTCTTTGCCCTTCAGCTTGGTGTTGCGCTGGGTTTTGTTCTTCCACCTCTCCTTGTTCCTCCTGATGGAAACGTCAAGAAAAATATGCACAATATGTTTGTGGGAACAGCTGCCATCACCACTGCTCTACTCATCCTTATTCTTGCAAGTATGTAGTTTGGTTATATGACGCATGCTCCTGCCACGCTTGCTCCCTAACCCTAAAACCTATCAATCCTGAAGCAACAAGAGCAAATGCAGGATCACCTATAGTTTATGAATATATTATTAATTTTTTTATGCCTCCGCCCATCGAAGATGGTGCTGGAGGCATTATGTTGTCGGGTTGTCCGTCCATCCGCCCTGCTTTTTATCGTTCTCGCCATAACTCAAGAACCACATGAGGTATGAACTTCAAACTTAGTGCTATTATGTATCACCATAGGAAAACAATCTAATTAGATTTTAGGGTACGTAGGTCAAAGGTCACAGGTCAATTTCTGAAATTTCAGGTGTTGGCCTCATTCTCGCAATAACTCAAGAACCATTTGAGGTATGAACTTCAAACGTAGTGCTAGTATGTATCACCATAGGTAGATGATCTGATTAGATTTTGGGGTACGTAGGTCAAAGGTCAAGGTCACAGAGGCCAATTTCTGAAATTTCAGGTGTTAGACTTGTTCTCGCGATAACTCAAGAACCAGTTGAGGTACATGTAAATGTATGAATTTCAATCTTGGCACTAATATGTATCACCATAGAAAGATGATCTGATTAGATTTTGGGGTAAGTCGGTCAAAGATCATTGAAGTCAGTTCTGAAATTGCAGGTTTTAGCCTTGTTAACGCAATATCTCAAGAACCATTCGATCTGTTAACTTCACACTTGATACTAGTAGGTATCACCATAGGAAGATGATCTGATTAGATTTTGGGAAATGTAGGTCAAAGGTCAAAATCAGAGAAGTCTATTCTGAAATTGCAGGTTTTTGCCAAGTGTTAACACAATATCTCAAAAACCATTTGATCCATTAAAGGGCAATCCAACCTGATTTGATTTGTGTGAAAGCAGAAAAATAAGAAAAAAAGGATGGTGAAAGTTTGAAAGAAATTGGACAAGGAATAAGAAAGATAATGGATTTTTGAAAAATGAGATTAATACATCTATAGATGCTAATCTCAAATTGGCAATTTGATAAGTCGATTATGACATACTTGTGGACAACTCTCCCGTTTGTCGTACATAAAAATATCATTGATTTTGGGTTTTCTCCGTAGCGCCTTTATTATACTATCTAAAATACATTTTAGATAGTATAATTGTTACAGGTCCTCATGAAAGAAAAAGATCCTACCGAGTAATACATTTTGTGTGTTGGAGCAAATGGGGGAGTTGTCCACCACTACACCACTATGACATTAACTATTCGGCCAATTTGAAATTCCCATAAATGTACATGTATAGTGATTACAACTTTCAAAAATTCATAACTTTCTTATTGCTTGTCTGATTTCATTCAAACTTTCACCAATATGCTTCTCTGATTTTTTCCTCTTTCTTTCAGAGCAACTTGCCATTAAGATTGGATTTCCCTTTAACTTTAAACTTGGTACTAGTACATGTACATGTATCATCATAGGAAGACGATCTGATTAGATTTTGGCAAATGTAGGTCAAAGGTCATGGAGGTTATTTACCATGAAATTTCAGGTTTTTGCCTTATTAACACTCTTGATCTATTTGAGCCATTAACTTCAAACTTGGAACTAGTATGCATCACTAGTGAGACGAACAGATTAGATTTTTGTTCACGTAGGTCAAAGGTGACAGGTGATAGAGGTCATTATAAGGGAAATTAATGTTTTTTAGCTTTGTTATGACCATATCTCAACTATTTGTATTCATTACTAGGAGGAGATAAAGTGATCAGACTTTTGGGTTATAAGGTGTAAGGTCAAATGTCAAAGAGGTCAGTTAACATGTAATTGTAGGCTTTTTCTGGTTATCACCAGTGTTTCAAGAACAGTTTGAGCCACTAACTGAATTTAGGCGGAGGCATGTAGGAGACGCATTCGCATTCATCTTGTTTTATTGTTGTTTTTGTCGCTGTTTTTGTTGTAGGAAATGAAAGGAAACAATTGTGTCTCTGGAGTATGAATACACAAAACATGTTTGTAAATCACGGCTCGATACTAGTTAATTTTGATTTTAACTTTAACTCTGGGCCCCTGAAAAAAAAAAAATTGAAATATGAAAATGGGGATCTGTGCATGCATTGATTTACATACAAATTTTGTCAAAACAGACCTCATATGAAAAAGTCAGTGTGGAGCTGTGCGTAAATTTTGTTTTCTAATGAACATAATTAAAATGTTGAATAACATGGATGACTCATATGCAATAGCTGCAGGGCGTTATGCTATTAAGTACAATCTAGCAGAAGGTTGGGTGATTTAGCACTTTGCATTCCTTGATGTGGAGCAAGGGGAACAGGTACTCTGTGTGATGTATTTTTGATGATGATGTATGTTCACTGAGAGCAATATCTCACAATAGTCAGGTTCTACAAGCTAAACTGTAAGTTTCGCTTGTAGTTTCAAAAGTCAAAACTCTAAGTTAAATTGTAGTTATCTTGTAGTTTCAGACCGTATGAATAGACTCGTACATGTAGTTTCAAAACTTTAAGTTTACTTGTATTTCTAGAACCACAAGCGAGCTCGTGGTTAACACCGAAACCACGAGCAGTAGGTGGTCCTCCGTCGCAGTTTCGGACCATGTGAACAGAATAAACTTTCAGTTTCGCAAGCTTGTAGTAAGCGATGACCTCTCTGTTCATGTTAAACTTCCGGGTCATACCCTTCGCACGAATTATGAACATAGGAACTGTATGTGTACTGTACACACAATCGGTATCTACTTTTGGTGTTAACAACAAAGATCTCTCAAATTTAGTTTCAGAACAATGAGCATCGTTGTTTCAGGCCAATGTGAACCCTCGTTGTGGTTAGTGAGTCGTTGTTTCATTAACTTAAAGTTTCCCTAACTTAAAGTTTCGAAACCACAAGTCCCGTATGAACGTAGCTATTGAAGATGAGTATTCACTAGACCCTTATTCTTCATATATATAAAGCTCCTGTCAAGAGCAGACATTTATTAGAACCATGCAAGAGTTATGAATTTTAATTAAAGCTACTTGTAAGGCTACACAGAATGTGTTGTATCTGGGTGCCATTGCATAAAGACTTACTATTATAGTAACTTTGCCATCAACGGTAACTACCATGGTAACGTTGCTCAAGAGCCAATCAAAATCCAGTATTCGATGAAAAGTTACTATAATAGCAAAGTTATGTGCCAGGGTACTAAGAGGTAGTCTAAAGTAATTACAGACCTTTGAATAACAAGACAGCTAGAAACATCCTTTCCAATTTTTACATTGCGTATAAGTTTAAATGTGCATTTATAACCTCTTATTAATCATGGGATCATTTCTCTGTTTAAGATGTTTCCCTCCAAAAATAATTTTGAACTGTCATTCACCAAATCTCACTGTTTTGGGGTCTGTTCATACATGGAATGTATTTACTTGATTTTCTCATTTTCATACTTTGGTTGTGTCATAGAGGGCTCAGCAAGTAATCATGGTTATACATGGCTTTAGTTTAGGAGTACATATATGAAGGAAATAAAGGATAACATTAAGGTGCTCGAGCAGAACCGAACTCCGAGTTGGGTTCCGCGCGAGCACTTATCTTGATGAGCACGTACAGGTGCGTCGAGTAGTCTACTCATGAGTCGGTTTTATGCTTATAGATATTGTAATTAAAATTGCAATATCTCTGTATAGAAGTTATATTTGAAGCCCATATTTTGAATATAATGACATGGAACCTCTAACATATACAGAGCAAAATATTTTTTGGTGATTGGTATCCTTTAAGGGCCTTATTATGTTAGGCATCATTTGGTAAAATGACTTGTCTGTAGTGAGTACTGAAATATGTCTTTAGACTGATTCAACTCAAACACAACAAGGAAAAATACTTACGTGTGTCTAGTACTGACAAAAATAGTGTTTTTATGTTATGTTAGATCAACTCGAACACATATAAGTACATTACAACAATGTTCTCGCCTGCTAGAAGGGACAAAGGTTCTTATGTTCTGTTACTGTTGTTGTTACCTTGAACTTCAACCTTGAGAAGAGTGTTTACAACTTTCACAGAGCAGGCATTTCTCTTTCTAATGCACCACACACAGAGTTGTTGCTATGATGGGCAGCCGGTAGAAGTAAGGTTAAAAGTTACTCACTCTAAAAGTGTACACTGTTTAAAGATTTTTTCAACAAGCAAACATTTTTATTTCACTTCCCAATGCAGCCATCATTATAGTTGTTGCTATGATGGGCATGCTTTATGTCTGTTTCTTTAATGAGACATGAAAATGAGAATACATTATATAAAGCTGAAATCATCTGAATAAGTAGATAATTTTGTTTGATATTATATTTTTATCAGCTTCTGATTTGAAGAAGATGTACATGTTTATGGATAGAAGTGTCAATATTTGCATCTAACTTGATCTATGCTACTAATATTGAGCATGGGTATATATACATGTATGTAGTGTCAATTGGTAATAAATGAAGGGGTGTAGAGTTGTGGAGTTGAAGGCAAACAATATGAAAAGGCAAAGAAAAATGTATTTATATTGCATGCCCCCAGTGTAAAAAAATACTTTTTTAGTATACAGGAGCTATTTTTGTTTTTGGTGTTGGAAAAGTGGCATTTTCTCACTGCATTTTTTGTATGTCTTTTAGTGTTTAGCTGCGTTCATACGGGACTTGTGGTTTCGAAACTTTAAGTTAACGAAACAACGACTCACTAACCACGATGAGGATTCACATGGGCCCGAAACAACGATGCTCGTTGTTCTGAAACTACAAGGAGAGCGATTGTCGTTAACACAGGAAGTAGTTACCGATTGTGCGTACAGTACACATACAGTTCCTATGTTCATAATTCGTGCGAAGGGTATGATCTGGAAGTTTAACATGAACAGAGAGGTCATCGTTCACTACAAGCTTGCAAAACTTAAAGTTTATTCCGTTCACATGGTCCGAAATTGCAACGGAGGACCCCCCACTGCTTGTGGTTTCGCCGTTAACCACAAGCTCGCTTGTGGTTCTAGAACTACAACTTGTACAAGTATTAGTAAACTTAAAGTTTCAATACTACGAGTCTGTTCATACGGTCTGAAACTACAAGAAGTTTTACAAGTTAACTTAACGTTTTAAAACTGCAAGCAAAACTTAAAGTTTAGCTCCCATTGTGTGAACCTGGCTTTTGTTTTTTTAACCAGATCTCTTTTGGAGCTTTCCAGAGCTAAATTGCTCACCGCTCATCCAGTCCCATGTCTTTTTATTGTTGCATGCCCCATGGTTGTGAACTGGCAAATAAAGAATTTCTCTGGCTGAGTGGAGTTATATTTCACCAAGGCTGCAGACCGAGGTTGAAAACAATGCTGAGGGAAATTCTTGATTTTCCTCTTTTTTTAAAGGGGGGGGGGGGGGGTGGTGGTGAATATATGTTATATAGAGTGACAATGGTCATGTTTTAGGGGGAATTAGCTTAGATTCCTTAGAATAATCTCATTCTTCGTAAGCATTTCTCAGTATTCAACTCTAGGGAGCTCCAGGTGCAAATTTACCAAGTCTACTCCACGCATGAGTCTATAGGGTTTTTGATTTGAATAAAAGCAGAAAATTGAAAAAGAGATTATTAAAAGTTTGAGCAAAATCCGATGAGAAATGTTATGAATTTTTGAAGTTGTAATTGATTAAATACAAATTGGCAACTCTGTGAGCTCCTCTTGTGAGCTCCTCTCCCATTTGCTCAGTTCAGAAAATTTCATAAATTTCCATTTTCTTATTTTTTGATTTACAGGGAATAGATTTGTTTCTTACATGTACATGTTTTGTGTAAAAAAATCATATGAGCAATGATTATTTCTAAGGTGCATGTATGTTTGAATATTTTCTTTAGAGAAATTGGAAATTAATGATTTTTGGGGTACAGGGCAAATGAGAGAGGAGCACGACATCACGTAGTTGTCAATTTGTGTCTGATTGACTACAACTTCAAAATTCATAACTTTCTTATTTCTTATCATATTTTTCTCAAACCTTCATTGATCGGTTTCTTTAATTTTTCTGCTCCTTTTAAAACCAAATTGTAATCAGGGTGGACTTTCCCTTTATGAAAAAAAGGTGAGAATAAAATTTGTACTTATCAAGAGAAATCTTTATCTCACCAGAAGAAGTTTGAAATTCATGATTTGACAATTATTTTGATGAAAAAAATGTGAGTTGCTAGTGCTGCGGATGTTTCTCTGTCTTGTAGTGTCAATTCAAATTACTTGAACTCACAAGTGCACTTGCACTGTATCATGTGAATATTCATGTCTTATAATTACCGTTGCCCCCATGCTTTGCCTACACTATGGCTATGAATATGTACCTAGAAAATTGATATCCTGTCACGGATATCAACACGGATATTCATGGAAAAGATCACATTTTTAAAATTTGTTCCCCTGAATATCCGTGTTGATAGCCTTGACAGCTCAAAATATGTTTTTGTATATATTTTCTCTTTGAGATCATGCTTATTCATAGACTATGGCATAGGCAAATCGTTGAGGCAACGGATACATGCAGTGCAAGTGCACTCCTGAATTTGAGTCATTCGAATAAACGCAACAAGATGAGGAAATATTGGTGGCGCTAGCTAATCACATTTTTTTCATCAAAATGATTTTTCAAATCGTAAATTTCAAACTCCTTCTGGTAAGGTAAAAAATTTCTTTTGATATGTGTGTACAAAATTTCATCTTACCTTTTTTCACGCAAATGGGTAATTCCAGCGTGACAGACGGGACATCCAACCCTCACATTTTTATGTTTTTACTTGATATTTCATATTTCATTTAAAAGTGATGCTTAATTTGATGTAGAGATGTGTTCTATAGGGTTTGGTCAACAAAATGGGGGGAAACTTTTTTTTCAAGCCCCGCCCACAAATTGTGGGTGGGGCTTAAAGTTCAGCGTGACAGACGGGACATGAATTTACCAAGCCATTTCTGCTTCGATACTTTTCGACTAAGCTCTCCTCACTGGAAAATCTTGAAACAAAATATGTGTATTCATGTTATCACTTGTTGGTACCTTTTTGAAACCTGGTAGTTTATATTTGAAATTTCATCTTACTTTTGGAGGAAAATGCCAAAAAGTGAGCGTGACAGACGGGACAATAGAAACGTGACAGACGGGACACATTGAGATTGTACACAAAATAGAATTTTTAAAGACAATCAGATTTCCAGCATTAAATACCTTATTCTCATGTTCTAAAGGGGTTAAAGGGCCATCGGAAAATTTTCATGTAGTCCCATCCATACATATTTTTGCTGTAGATGCCAAACGTGACAGACGGGACATTGCTTTATGAATCATAATTATCTTCATAAAATTAAAATTCCGCCAAGTTAGCAGTAGAAATGAATTTCCCCCTACTAAAGAGCAAGACTGCAAAATTTTATTCAAAAACAATGGTCTAATTTATTGTAAATGCAAAAAATACCTTAAAAAACGTGACAGATGGGACAAAAATCCATTTGACCTTTGACCTCCATTAAATCAGAAGAATATTAAATTTTTAAAATTTTTGTATATAGACATAAAATTCCCCTTAGTCCTAACTAGATTTGGTTGTCTTTATTATTATAACAGATGAAATTTCTAAAAATGACTCAATATGCAATTAACCATATTTTACCATAAAAATGTGTAATTTCATTTTTGGGTTAAAAAATGGCCATTTTGGGTCAAAATATTCAAAAAATAAAAAACTGAATATTGTTCCATAAAGTTCAAATCATGCATATTCAAGTGACATACATGTAGAAGGAAAATGTTCAAAATAAACTTTGTTTTTTCACCAAAAGTGGACATTTTCATGGAATTACCCAAATATGAATGGAACCAAACAAGAGGTGGAGATGACTTGGTAAATTTGCACCTGGAGCTCTACTGCCATATTCTTCCTGATCAGTAGTTATGCATAGTATTACCGTGTAATTGACATTATGACAAGTTGTACATACATGTATGACAACTGTGGACATTAACCTTCATGAAATTATGTAAAGTGTACAGAACCAATTAAACACAGTCAAATGGATGCTAAATTTTTAATTGGTTATGTTCATGACTTCAGATCTACACTTATTAGACATGAACATTATTAGGATCAGTGAATCATATTTTGATATATGAAATTGTATCCTTACCAGGGGTGTATCCAGCATAGGGCAGAGCTAGTGTATGACCCCCCCCCCCCCTTCCCATCTTTGATCAATGGAATGAAAAATGAATTGATGTTTTCTTTACTTCCACTTATTTGCCAACAACTAAAAAAGGACAAAAAAGAAGAAAGATAATTCCAAACAGTGCACACTCATGTATATTATAATTATGTAAGAAGAACAAAGATGGTTTGCCAATTATTTGTGGTTGAAAAGTGATTAGGTTTGAATCCATTCGGTAGGTGGATCATTTTCTGACCTAGTTTCAGTGATACTGTCCAAACTAATTTTATATGCTTTTTTTTAAAGATAAGCTTTATATTGTCAGGTGCTATCTGCTTGTTATGATAGTCAATATTTGTATAGGATGGGATGACATTAAATTAGCAAGATTGCATTTCTTCAAACTGCTGAAAGCATTATTTATTTAATATCAACTTGAGGGCAAAGTTGGTTATTATTCAAATACTACTCCAGGGGTGTCGCTAAAAGCCGGTAACCGGTAAAACTTGCCGCCTTTACACTCATTTCTTACCGGCTGTAATTCCTATATACTGATTAAAAAAATGTATTAATGCAAGCCCATTTATAGGCATTTTGCTTGAGCAAAAACTAGCCCTCCCCCAAAACATGGAGAGCTTATGATGATCGGAAATTCCCTCGATTTCGTTCATAACTTCTGCAACACATGCACAGCCCATCGATCTATCTTGATAGTCGAGTCGTCGACGAACGCGATTTCCGACGAAAATGAGTGTGTACGGGGCTATCGCTATCGCTCGCGATCGCTGAGGTGCGCGCGATCTATCCGAGTCTTGCAGAGGCTCCCACATGGTGTTACCGAAAACCTTCAATTGTGAATACTCACTCACCATGGAAACCTACAGAGAACACCTATCCGAGTCTTGTTTTAAAAAAACAACAAAACAAAAATAAAAATCTAAAAATAAAAATTCCAGAGGAAAAAAAAAAAAAAAAAAAAAAAAAACATACTGCTAACGTGGGAAAATAATAATACTTCAATTGGGTATGGGAATACTCCATAAAACTGTATTTATTAAAATGGCGAAATTGAAGTCCAAAACATGCATCAAGTTCGTCATAATACTTGACTCACCGTAGTAGGTCCCACATGTGTTAATTGGTGTAAGCAGAGCAATGAAAGTGTAGCGGTTTTCCGAGCTGAATCCTTTTTTTTTTTAGGTTAATATTGATTTTGAGTATTTTTATTTACGGTGAACAATGATACAAATTATTTATGTGGGGTTTATTTGCCTGAATTTCCCCTGTATTTAATGTAAAACAAACGAGCATCAAGTTCGTCATAATACTGACTCACCGTAGTATAAGTCCCACATGTGTTAATTGGTGTTTGCAGAGCAATGAAAGTGTAGCGATTTTCTGAGCTGAATCCTGATTTTTGAGGTTAATACTGATTTTGAGAAGTGTTATTCAAAGTGAACAATGATACAAATTATTTATGTGGGGTTTATTTGCCTGAATTTCCCCTGTATTTAATGTAAAACATCGTTATTTTTACGTTAGTGCAAGGCATTGTGTGAGTGTGAGTGTGACTGTGATGATCAAGCTGCTGTGACTATCTTGAGGGTTAGGGTAGAGAAACAAGTGTTGATGTACTTATGGTATATGATAACTGATTTATAATATATCGCTTTGAATGGCATATCGTACAAATTTAGTCCTGATTATTTATTATTTTTTATGATAAATGTAGATGTTTTTAAACAAACTGCACTGTAGGCTATTCCTATTTTTTATTGCATTTATCTAAGTTGATTTAGGCATTTTTGTTCTGATATTCATCAAAACACCCCCCTCAAAAAACAAACAAGAACAACAAACAAAGAAACGAAAACACATGCTCAAACCCACACTCATACACTCTGTTAAAAGCAATCACTGAGCCAACAGAGCCCTCTGAAAAAAAAAATCAAAATTAAAGGCCCTTTTTAAATCATTTTAATTTATTTTGATTTTCTTTAAATATTCAACTAATATTTTTTTTACTCCTAAAAACATTTCCCTGGAATAAAAAAAAGCTTGGGGGGGGGGGGTTAAAGTTTGTCTCCTTTGGTTGTTGGTTGTAACTTAGTATGTGTATTTCCTCCATGAATTTTGCTAATCAGACAAAAAGCTCCCCTTGTATGTCGAAGAAGAGCTTTTTGCAGTGCTCCCCTACCGCTCTCCTTAAAAGTTCTAGGAGAGCTTTTTATTGCTCCCCTCATAATTATAAAACTGAGTCCCTGTTTAAACCATACAAATTGTAGAAAATAATAATCTAGTCTTATTGTTGTAATCATTTGAAAGTGAATGACAGAACAGTGGAGGGTGGTGTGAGAGACAGAGTGGTGTACTGTGAAAAGTGTGAATTTCATAATACATGTAACATGATTGAGATGCATATGGCAGTACATGTAGGTCCTCAAAATTATGACCATTTCATACAAAAATCATCATGCACGGATAAAAGTAGACCCTAGCTCTTCATGTCAAACCATGAAAAATCTTAACATTATGATTAGATACAAGAGTTTTTTTTTTTTTGGGGGGGGGCACAATATAAAAAAAAAAAGCTCAGAGAAGGAGTCTAGAGTAATGTATTTTTCATTTCTGCTGTCTACAGTTGTGATTGTTCATGAATATATATGTTTAATATACATACATGTATGGAAAGGTAGAAGAAAAGATTAATTCAAATTTTGTTCATAGGTATGCACCAGATTGCATGATTTCAAGTTTAAAAATGCAAAAGCTCCCTACCGTGGGAGGGGGGATACCCCCCTCCCACACCCTCCCCCCCTCGGTCGCTTCGCTCCCTCGCGCTTGGTCGCCCCGCTCCCTCGCAATGATGGTACCTCCTATAAAATAGAAGTTACCTCCTACAAGAAAAATTAGCAACACCCCTGACTACTCCCTTCTGCAGTGCAGATTTATTTTTTAAAGATCATTTGTGGATACTACAAAGGTTCTATTCAGCTTTTGATAATAACATGAGAAAAACTTCCTAAAGATAGTGAAAAGTAAGAGTACTCGTATACATGTATGTCCAAAATATGTGACAAGCAACATAAAAAAAAGGGAAAGAAAAAAACAACAAAAACAACTAAAGATAAAATCAAAGAAAAAGATCATTACATCCTTTAGGTGCTTTGTCACTTCAAAAAAAAATTGAAAAAGAAAAAAAAAAAGAGAAAAAGGTCACCACATTTGTCAGGTGTCTTTTGGGGTCTGAAATTTGTGCTAAAAGGCACAATTAGGAGTTACTAATTCATTTTTGGTGTACAAAGGGAATGTCAGTTTGGGTTTAAGGTAGGGAGGAGGGGATTAAATGAGAAAGGCTACAAAATACAAAAACAAATTCATATTCAAAGAAATCCCAAAGTGACCTTATATATACACCTTTTCTTTTTTGAAAGAAGGGGGGGGGGGGTTGGGGGTGTCCCCCACCCTTGGATCCGCCACTTGTGAGTTATGTTGGTGAAAAGATATCTGCTGGTACATGTATATAGGTCAAGGATGTCGCTAGAAGCTCTATGTGTAAACTGTTTACAGAGTAGAAATTGCAAATGGCTATTACTGCTGTCGACAATAGACGATAATGATAATACTCCAGGAAATGATATCCTCCAAAGCGTAAACAGGACCTGTAGAATTGCAGTTAGATCAGTGGTTTTTAAAAAGTGAAATGAGATTTTAGATTAGATGCTCAAGTTATCTGTGATAATGAGGCCAAACTTCTTGAAAGTCAGATAACTACGAGTATAATGTAGGTGTAAAAGGTCACTTTAGCATTTCTTTGAATATGAATTTGTTTTTGTATTTTGTAACTTTTCTCCTTTAACCTTTCTCGTTTGCACAGAATGATGCATTTTACAGAACACTGAGAAATTATATCAGTTTAAGTGGATTAAAGTGGATTATTCTTTTTTATATGTACCAAAATCTTCCCTGTGTATTAAATACCCCAGTCTACCAAGGATAGTGTCAGGTAGATTTTACCCCTGCCCCCCCCCCCCCCCCCTCACTTGCCCAGGTTTTACCTTTCACTCTGAGATTACATTTGGGATAATCACAGATATCACCCTAGCTTTAATCTCTGTGTTAAAGGGATTTAAGTTACAGAGGTACAATTTGTGATCAATATTCAAGAGATACTGGTAAATAACAAAGTTTGCATGTAAGTATATATTTTCAATAACTATGCTAACCAGCACATTTAAAGTAAATCAAACCTGAATGTATCAGAATATATCATACCTTCAGCACAGTTGTAAGTGCATAGATAAGCTTATTATGTGGGGAATAGACATTGAAGTAAAAACTCGTCTCAAGATCCATGGTGTACCGAAAATTTTAACCAGCAATATACAGTGTGTATATATATATATATATATATATATATATATACAGATAAATCCTACTTAAGGCGAAGTCCTGTGCAAAAAAAAATCGACTGATGGGGGAATTTGGTGTAAAGGGGAATTTTTTTATTCGTCATAACGTTTTCGGCACTGTTTTCCCCCATTTCCGTAAGGGTAGGAGGCATTCTATCGATATAAACGTAGAGGGTCCCAAATTACTTATATTACTACAAAGTTTTGTTCGGTAGGGAGAACTCATTTTCATATAATATAACGTGGAAAATCTATGTATGTATAACTCTTGGGGATCTAACGTCCTGAGGTTGGACTTAGGGCGATGTCTGTTTTTCTTGATTATATCAATAGTTTGGGGATTTACTAAAAATACCTTATCGCACACAAAAGGTAGTTATTATACGATTCTTTTTGCCATAAATGCAAATTGAATCAAATTAATTCTAAACATATACTAACATTTTGAATCCATTAATTCTCTGTAACGTCATTTCGCGCTGATATACATATATACAAAAAAAAAAAAAATATTGCCCCTTCGTTGAATCTAGGTATTTATATATATGATATTAAACTGCTTTTACAACGTGATGTGTCATTTCCCATTGAGGTGATCATATTATTTTGTTTGTTTTTTTGTTTTCCTCTTCATCTACCAGTTTACCAAGACAAGCCACCGATGCCTCCTAGCAAGGCCAAGTATGATTCCCAGAAGTCTACAGAGGGTAGATCCTATAAAGAATCCATTATCTCCCTCTTCAAGAATGTGCCTTTTGTCCTTCTCCTCATCACATATGGTAAGCATCCCAGTCCTGGAAACCTCAATTCAATTCACTTCAAATTCACATTTTTTTTCTTGCATTGATTTTGACAACATTCAACATCTGTTCAAATAGTACAGTTTACATGTTTATAAAGTAGTATGAATATAATCAAGAACTTGCAATACAAGAAAGAAGGCGCAATCCCAAAAAGCAGACGCTTGTAGTGGGTACGCCTGAATATACAAATACAATATAATTTAATACAGGAAAATAAGAAAGGGATAGACAAAGAGAGGGAGAGATAGGGAGCTTGGAGTAGAAAGAAAGGAAGAGGACTGCAACATTGAATTGAATTGAATTGAATTTATTTCCACATCTCCATTTAAAAAACATTCATAAAACATGTCAAATATATGTACAAACAATGACATAATACAAACAAGTATACAAAGAATAAATGTAAATGTGGTGGGATCAAAAAAAGTTTGGTAAAAAACTTGTAAACATGATCCCATTTCACATGAAAACATGAAAACAAAAAATATACAAAAAAGGTAAAGAAAAATACAATTCTTAAAATGAATTTAGCACAGAGTATTGTAAATTAATATTTAAAAATCATAATATTCATAACAGTGTATTCTTTAGCAATAGATACTCTTTAAACTTGCGTTTGAATGCGTTGAGAGATTTAGTGTCCTTGATATGTTGAGGTATGTCATTCCATAAAAGGGGTCCTTTGCATGTTATTATTAATCTAGAAAAGGAAGTACAACCATAATCAACCCGATAGTCAAGTTTACCCCTAGTATTATAATCATGAAAATTGCTATTTTTGCTGAAAATTGAGTTGAACATTTTTGGTAAAAGTCTCTTATTATACAAAAACATGAAAGTACCTAAATTGTAATTATGAAGGTGATACACAGAAAGTATTTTCAGTTTTTGAAAGAGAGGCATAGAATGACTACGGAAATCAGAGTTTGTAATTATTCTAACTATTCTTTTTTGTAATTTCAATAAGCTGTCAAGTAGATATTTATTGCTAGATCCCCATACAATAATCCATAATTTAAGTGAGGCAATATCAAAGTATTATATAGCATAAGTAATATCTTTTGAGGAACAAATTCTCTTAATCTATTAAGAACACCAATATTCCTAAAGATCTGATTTGATATTTTTTTAACATGGCTTTTCCATTTCATATCATCATCTATATTAATACCTAAAAATTTTACAGTTTTTTCTTGTTGTATGGGTTTATTATCAATATATAGTTTAACATCATTTATTCCAATGCGCCTATTTCCAAAGATCATAAAATGGGTTTTCTGTATATTCAAAACCAATTTGTTAGCTATAAACCAATGATTAATTTTTCCTAATTCAACATTCATGATAGCATTTAATTCATCAACTTTCTTATGTTTGAGAAATATATTTGTATCGTCTGCGAATAATATAAGCTTTAAAATATCAGAACAAGAATGCAAATAATTTATGTATATTAAAAAAAGGAGCGGGCCTAAAATTGATCCTTGAGGTACCCCGCATGTTACATTTTTAATTTTTGATGTTTTTGAATTAAAAACTGTAAATTGGTTGCGATCACTTAAATAACTTTGCATTAATTTTAAAGGGGTTCCTCTAATACCATAAAATTGAAGTTTCTTTAAAAGTATGCTGTGACTGATACAATCAAACGCCTTTTTAAGGTCCAAAAATACGCCTATAACCGTTTCCTTTTGTTCAATAGCTTCATTAATATTAAATAAAAATTGAATTAATGCATGAGTGGTAGAATGTTTCTCTCGAAAGCCAAACTGCTTATCGTGGAGAATATCATTATTGTCTAGGTAACTAAGAAATCTTACATACAGACATTTTTCGAGTATTTTTGTGAAACAAGTTAAAAGAGAAATAGGTCTATAATTGGAAAAAGTATCTTTTGAACCATTTTTATATACTGGTATAACTTTCGATATCTTACA
Source organism: Heliocidaris tuberculata (assembly GCA_025618425.1). Classification (NCBI taxonomy): domain Eukaryota; kingdom Metazoa; phylum Echinodermata; class Echinoidea; order Camarodonta; family Echinometridae; genus Heliocidaris; species Heliocidaris tuberculata. Next base: position 43,610,446 of record CM046835.1, read on the forward strand.
ACCTTTTGGTATGACACCTTTATTTAGGAAGACATTAAATATATAACACAAAGGTTTACATAAAATATGAATGGATCTTTTAATTACAATATTATCTATTAGATCATAACCAGGTGCTTTTCCATTTTTCATGGATAAGACAATATCTATAATTTCCTTTTCTGTTATTGGTTTTAAAAACATAGAGTGTGGGAATGAACCTCTTAGAAAGGAAGAATAATCATAAGCATCATTACAAGTCGTACTATTAGCAAGATCTTGACCAATATTTACAAAGTATTCATTAAAGGAGTCAGCAATAATATCTGGGTCTTCTATAAGTGTGCCATTTTCTTTAAATTTTGTAACATTTTCAGATCTAGATTTAGAATTTCTATTGATAATGTTATTTATAAGTTGCCAGGTTTTATTAGTATTCCCTCTTACATTGTTAAATTTATTAGAGAAGAATTTCTTTTTGGTATATCTAATTGCATTGACATATCTATTCTTAAATGATTTGTATACTGAACGCCGATGATCTGTTGGATTTTGGATATATCTCCTGTATAACTTATTTTTCTTTCTATACATCTTCTTCAAGTCATGATCAAACCATGGATTTTTATTAAACTGCACTTTTGATTTTTTGAATGGAAAACAAGCTTCATACAGACTCATTATACTACTGATAAACTTATCATATAATATATTTGGGTCATATTCAAAGTCACAGTGATCACTCTCAAAATCAAAAACACTTTCAGCTACTTTCGTAACGAATACATTTATATTTTTATCATTGATTTGCCTTTTATCAATGTACAGATTATTTTTATTATGTTCAAAAGAGAAATCAAAAAGAGAAAATATTGGAAAATGATCTGATATATCAGATATGATTGAGCCTGATAGTATATTCATGCAAGAATTGGAAAATATATTATCAATCAAAGTCGCTGTAGTCTGAGTAATTCTAGTAGGATGATTAATTAAGGGATAAAAAGAGAATGATGACAACATATCTAAAAAATTATTTACATAACTAAATACATTAAATTTATTGAGATCAATGTTGAACATAGTAATAATCATAATGGAGTTGTATGGCATGCATGGATAATACCATGGCAAGATATACGGTGAGAGTAAAATATTGAAATATTCACAGGCATTCTTACAAAAAGATACTGGAAACAGGTTAGGATGATAGTAACTGAACATGATAATCAAGCAAGGCATCATGTAGAGACCAAGTTTGCAGGCACAAACTCTTGCAAGTCGAAATGCATGAGGCCCCTTTGCACGTGAGATGTTCCATTATGCCATTGAGGGACATTGAGGCATATAAATGCACAGAACAGGTACTAACATACCTAACCCCTTGAATCAGGGTGTGATGGCTTAGCATAAGACTTCGAATTTGTCCGAAAAAATGATTCTACAGAACACTAATGTAACAATCTACGCAAAGAAATGAGTGCCTGGGGAACGAACATTGGTGTGAAAACTTGTGTGCCACCTTCACTATCTGTAGCGGGCCTTTTCCTCACCTTTTGGTTTGGCATGAATTGCATTGAATTCAATTGGCACAGTTGATTAACACCTTCTGTGCAATGGGCTTAAATCAGGATTTGAACCGTAAGGCCTTGGGACTTCAACCCACCAGAAGACCAACAGCTCTCAAGACTGTCAGCCCATGAGACCGACAGCCCACAACACCATACAGCACATCGATTTCTATCCTGACGGGTGTCGGAGATGGCTAAAAATTACTCTCAGTACTTTCAAAAATTCATAACTTTCTTATTGCTTGTCCGATTTCGTTCAAACTTTCACCAATCTGCTTCTCTGATTTTTCCTCTTTCTTTCAAAGCAACTTGCTGTTAAGGTTGGATTTCCCTTTAAAGATTGCGTTATGTATGTACGCACTAAAAACATTTCCAGTCATTGAATATTACTTTGTATGTGGAGAGAGAAAAAGTGAACTTTCCTTCCGGGTACATCATCTGCGTAAATCACTTTCTGAAAAGCACCCTAAATGGGGATTGCAGTAAGAGTAGTTTTGATACCCTAAACAGAGAAACACGTCTATTAAACATCTCTGATTTTTATACCCTTAACGGCGATTTCCGCAGATCTTCTTATCACCTCTGAATTTGATACCCTTTTTCTTGATTTTTGCTGTTTTTGATACCCTAAACGCGTAACCCAGGTTTCGTGTACGCAGATGATGTACAGGTCTCAATAAGACATGCCCCCCAGGCTTTCCTTCTTATTCATGCTCTCACTTTGACCTGAATAATGTGTTTTGTTCTTCCATACAGTTTGCTGAATGGCATTTCTTGTTGAAGCTTTGGGACTGTTCCCTTTAAAAGCCCAATGGGAGACAATGTCTTTGATTTTAGTCACATCAATCAATTAGGGCCAATAACGAGACTTTAGACTCGCCTACCAATTTACAATCAACAGTAAACATACAACCAGCTCTTAAAAATACCCATTAGCTATCGTGTAAAGACAATTATGTAAGACGTGTGTTTTCTCACAAATTATCCAAGTAATAGTAGCAGACCTGTACCGTAATTTCAAGGTATACGTTACTTTTTGTGGAAGTATAAACATTATTAATTACCTGTTTACTTTGCTCAAATACAATTTCATGGAGAAAAAGAAAAAGAAAGAAAGAGAAATACACAGCAGAAAGGAAGGCATTGTAGGGGAAATTCAGCTCTGGAATAGCAATTTAAGTGTTGGTGCAAACAACATGGGACTATCAAGTCAACTAAACAAGTCTAAGGAGAAAAAAATATGTTGTCCGACTTATCACACATAAGCTATGTTCGCACAGGTTGTCATTTTAAAACTCTAGTTTGCATGACCACAAAAGTTTAAACAATAATGGACTAACAACAAGGAGCATTCTCACGGGATCGCAACAGCGACTGCTCAAAGTTATAAAATCATGTACAAGCCAAGCAAGCAGTTGTTGTCAAATCAGGGCCCCGTTGCATAAAACTTACCATTAATGGTAACTCTGCTATCAGTGGTAACTACATTGTACCATGGTAACATCACTCAACAGCCAATCAAAATCAAGGTTTCCATGGAAGTTACCATTGATGGCAAAGTTACCGTTAACGGTAAGTTTTATGCAACAGGGCCCAGGACATTTTTGAGTGTACCATAACATGAACAAGGAGGTAAATCTTAGCAATGAGTTGAGCAAAGTTGGTTGTGTCCATTCTGCACATAACTTTGAGTGAGGGCACCTACTCCCCCTCCCCACCCCCTGATCATAGTTTTTTGTGTTAACCATAAGGTCATTCTTTGTTTAAAAACCTTAAGTTAACTTTAAGGGGAAGTCCACCCTGATATCAAGTTGGTTTTAAAAGGCGGAGAAAAATAAGTGAAGCAGATCATTGAAAATTTGAGCAAAATCCGATAAAAAATAAGAAAGTTATGTATTTTTAAAGTTATAATCAATCAAAGACAAATTGCCACTCCGTGACGTATCTTGTGAGCTCCTCTCCCATTTGCCCGGAACTGAAGAAATCATATATTTCCACTTTTTCCAAAGAAAATATTTAATCATACATGCAAACAAGATATCATCATTGCAAATATGTTTTTACACAAAACCTGTATGAAACAAATGTACTCCTTCATCAACAACTAACAAAATGAAATTTTATGAAATTTTCTGTACAGACCAAGGAGAGGAGTTTGCAAGATATGTCAGTTGCCAATTTGTGTTTGATTTATTACAACTTCAAAACTTCATGAACCTAACTGTATGTAAATGTTGCTTTGTATAGATCTTTAAATCATTTATTTTGGGCAACATGCCGATTAAATAATGTTCAGTCCTGTGAAATGAAAAGAGAAGGAAAAAGTAAATTCACATTGGCTGAGACAGTTATATGTACAAGCAAAATATTTTCCACATGACATTTCCTCTTGCAAAATCTGATCAAGGAGTAACTCCTTGATCTGATCGAAATTTCTATTTAACAAAGGCAAGGTATTTAAATCAGTGTGTCAAAGGAGATTTTATTAAAATCTATATTGTGATGTACATTTTTTATGCGTTGGCAATGTTTACAAGTCTAAAAGGTTGTTAGGGAATTAAGTAAAAGATAAGGATATGAATCAGTCCTACATATTGCCCTTATCTCTCGCTTTCAGAATGTAGGTCATTATTATACTACTCACCTACCATGAATAAAGCTAGCTTGTACATGTAGGAGAGAGAGAGAGAGAGAGAGAGAGAGAGTTGGATTTTGTAATATAAGATTAACCTAACTGTTGAGTGTTATGCATTAAATATTAATTGTCTGTTGCTAAGCAAACATTTCAATTTGTATTACGTATATGAGGAATATGAGCCTCTTTGTCATTTCGCAAAAAAATTCTGTAAATCAGAAGTGACTTTTTTTTCATAGTAATCCCTTGTGTTACATTCCTTAGGCTTAAGATTTAATTTATATTTACTAGGATGACACCAAAATGTGATAACTGTGAAGGTGACTTTGAGAATGTAAACACTCTGTTTGCATCTGGAAGGAAAGAATCGTTATCACCTGACCTCATTATCACTCAAAGGACACTCAAAACATAATAAAGAAAATTATGACATTGCCTGAATGTCACTTTTGAAAAGCAAAAACAAAAAACACTATGATTATGGTAAATATAATTGGGATTTGAATTAAGAAGGTTTATTTAGAACTCAGTTTCACAGCTAAAAGTTGGTGCATCTGGAATTTTTAAAAATACAACATATAATATGCATGAAATTGTACAGCCTGAAGTAGGAAAATTTACCCTCATTTCAAAGCATTTCATGATTTTCATCCTCAGGAAATTTTATGTTTTGTATACATTAAAACAATATCACACTTTTACATTAATATTTATTTGTGATTGATAAAAGAATTTTTGAAAGTTTTAAAAAGATGAACATTAATTACATTTATAAAACGGGTTCTAGGATGTAGGCATTCTCATTGGTCATATTACACCACGTGACCGTGCATTTTTCTTTCCTACTGTCATGACCGTGCAAAAAAGTTCCCATCAAAAAGTGATAACTCACGGCAAAAAGTGATAATGCATGGGCAGAGCTGCGCCTGCGCGTATGCGTACTTCTAGGGCGTACAACCTTAAATGAAATGCGCGTAGATTCATATAGGAAGGCCATGACAAGGACTTTGATGCGCACACTGACACGCTCATTATACTTTTTGACTGCGCTTAATGTGATGTCATAAAGGAAGCAAATGGCGGCCTCCTTGACTGTGCGATTCTTTGCATTTTTATGGGGTTTGTAACCATTTTTAGCTCATCCGGCCCGAATGGGCCAGATGAGCTTATGCCGTGGCGAGGCGTCCGTCGTCCGTCGTCCGTCCTTCGTCTGTCGTCCGTCCACAATTTCAAAATGCTTCTTCTTCGCCATTTCTTACCCGATTTTAATTCCGTTTGCTTTATATGATAGCACTAGGTGGGGGATTCGAAACTTCTACACAGAATTTTGAAACTCATTAAATATGCTAATTTATGCGCATTTCTCAAAAATCACAAAAATTGCTTCTCCTTCCTCATTTATTGACCGATTTCGATTTTTTTTGTTCCATCTGAAAGACTTTCATGAGGTTCATTGAACTGCTACACAGAATTTTGAAATTTTGTCTACAAAATTAATTATGCTAATTTATGCGATATTTATTCAAAAATCACAAAAATTGCTTCTTCTTCCTCATTTATTGACCGATTTCGATTTTTTTTTTCCATCTGAAAGACTTTCATGAGGTTCATTGAACTTCTACTCGAAAATTTGAAATTTTGCCTAGAAAATTATTTATGCTAATTTATGCGAAATTTATTAAAAAGATCACAAAAATGGCTTCTTCTTCCTCATTTATTGACCGATTTCGATTTTTTTTTTTGTTCCATTTGAAAGACTTTCATGAGGTTTATTAAACTTCTACTTGGAATTTTAAAATTTTGTCTAGAAAATAATTTATGCTAATTATTTATGCAAATTATGCAAAATTTATTAAAACATCACAAAAATTGCTTCTTCTTCCTCATTTATTGACTGATTTTGATTTTTTTTCTTCCATCTAAAAGACTTTCATGAAGTTCATTGAACTTCTTCATGGAATTTTGAAATTTTGTCTAGAAAATTATTTATGCTAATTTATGCGAAATTTATTACAAAATCACAAAACTTGCTTCTTCTTCCTCATTTATTGAGGAAGACTTTCATGAGGTTCATTGAACTTCTACTCGAATTTTGAAATTTTATCTAGAAAATTATTTATGGTAATTTATACAAAATTTATTTTAACTCTTTGCCCTGTCCATTATGAAACCCATGGCTGCTGGATTATTTCAAAGGCTATACCTTTCTACATGATTTCTGTCGACATCATCGACAGAACCGAGAACCCAGAAGTGACAGTGGTCAACAATAGCGGGTTATGAGCTAATAAAGACTTGAAACAGTGAGGGACAATGCACTGAAGCCACCCTTAAATGTCCCAACCTTAAAATTCTTTTTTTACACCAATGCATAACTTATGTCATTCAGTGCTTTTCTCTTTTATTACAAATCTTAACCTTCAAATCTCTCTCAATAAAGATTTCACAGTTGGTAGAGATACCTCACCTTGACTAACTTTATGCTTTATTTCAAATTTCTCTGTCACACAGTAAAACTATTAAAATTTACATTCCCCAAAATCTTTTAACTGAAGTCGTGCAACTTGAGTTGTCAATTTCCAGACTTTCATTCATATCTACATGTCACTGTCTCCTTCCAAAACCACATTTAGCCAGATCTGCAATAGGCACTTCATCATCTGTACATGCATGTAACCAATACATGTACATTTCATCGATTCATTACAATGTCTACTGTGTTCAAAGTACAAATTGCATCAATTTCTTTGCTGCATGCCGGATGAGCAACACATCATTGATGTGCTAGTTTGTACTTTATATTCATCTTGTTGACCCGTTTTATAAAACAAATAATTCATGTTTTGTGGCTTAAGCATTAGTGATGTGCACTGCACTCAGTTAAGTCACAATGAAACGGATAATGAACTTGACAAGTCTCGTTCATTATCCCATTGTGACTTAACATTCTTGCAGTGCATATTCACTAATGCACTCGCAAACATGCATTATTTGTATATTATATGAGAGACAAAATATAGATGGCATTGAAAGCATTGCACTTGGTTACCCATTTACTTATTTCTATGTATTTTTTTCTCTTTTATGATTTTTTAAATTTTCTCTCTTTTTTTCCAGGTGTTAATGTTGGTTCCTTCTATGCTATTTCAACACTGCTGAATCAGGTTATCTTGTCAGAATTTCCAGTAAGTATCAAAACCACTTTATATTCAGTTGAAATGATAAATAAATGCATCTTCTCCAGATCAAGGTTGGTATTCACTATTCAGTCCAATACTTCAAGGTAAAAATTAGAGTTTTATACTCAGTTTTCAGCTGAAATACTTCAGCAACTTTGGTATTCAGTTAAATCTTTTGGCTATGTATTTTACCCTAGATGTGAAGTCACAGTGGCTAACTTAAAGTTGGCTTACAAAAGTAAAATACTCAGATGTGTTCTGAAAGCAAAGCTGAATGCTAAGTAAAATACTGACTTATTTCAAGTATTGTATGTAATACCGGCCTAGATCTTTATTTTGTATGGAATTAATTGTGAAATGAAATAACTACAACCTGCTATTGTTTGTTAACAAAAATACTACTGTTTTCATCCTATCAATTGTAAACAAGATAAAAACTGATTACAGGTTAGGCTATAAGAGTAATTTGTATTTTGTTGCATGTACTGGACATGTATTTGATAATTGAGGGTAGACAATTGATGCAGTGTACATGTTTTCTAATATCATCTGTTTGGAGCCAGAAGGGCATTAACTTATATACTTCAACACAGAGTTAATGTCCTTCTGGCTTTCAACAGATGATATGTTTTCTACAGAAATAGATTCCTCATTTACTCTCATTTTACAGCATTTCATTGGGAGAAAATTTTGTGTTCAGTAATTAGTATACATTAAAACAATGCCAAAAATGTTTCTGATGTGAAATTTAACCACATTGTGAATTGACATTACATGTATGTTAATCTTTTTTGTCACTTGTGTATTATGTACATGTTAGACTTGCAAAATGCAAACATAGTAGCAAAGATAGAAGCAAAGGTGTGTAAACCCATGAACTTATATACACTGTCTGTTTGAAGCCAGAAGGGTGTTAACTCTGTACAAATAATGGAAATTACATTAACGCCCTTCTGACTCCAAACAGCCGATATGTGCTCACATACCCTTTTTGTTTGTAAATTTCACTTATGTGTGCATGATGACATTTTGATTACCCTTTACTTGGAAAGAATTAAAATTGCTTGAGCATAAGGTAGTTGGGTTATAATTGAGGATCAAGTAGGGGGCATCATTACGGTACATACTCTATATCTATTGCACATAGGAACATGTGCCGTTCATATCAGAGCATTATTTCCGCTTGTCTCGATTCAGGGAACTTACAGTATGCCAGATCAATGAGGGAGTGTACTGGCTCTTTGTTTCAGGTGATATAATACTATGACTCCATTTACACAGTAACTCTCCTTGCGGGTTCAATCCATAAGGCAGGTCAAACTCACGAATCAAAACCTACCATCTTGGCAAAGCAGAAAAGCAGTTTTTGACCTGGTTTGTGGATCACTCAGATCCTGTTTACACGTCAAAAAATTGCTGTGTTTAATTCACCTTGCATGTCAAACCTACCAGCCGAGTCACTGTGTAAACTCTGTTTACCCATATATTAATTTCCTTTGAGACATTTACAGGACAATAATTCCCTTGTCTAGACTCACATAATATGATTATTCGCTGGCATTATATAGTCAGTTTAGTCACGTATCCCTTTCAAGGCTGGTCATTATAATATCAGTTTTAGATTATCAATGCAAAGTGTCCTATCTGTACAATGCTACAATTTAGTGAGAGATAAACACTGGAAAAAACATAATGAGATATGATTTGCTTCATAGACCATCGAGTCTGATACCACCAGGTGGTCTAATTACAGGAGGGGAGGGGGGGGGGGTACAGCGGGGCAGGGGGCCCCCATCCCAATTATACATAATGAAAACCTGCACTCATTTGCGATGTGCAAGATTCACAGAGCATTATACACATGCTACAACACAGGACAGTGGTTGAAATTACACATAATGATTGTAATTATTTGCTCATAGCGCTTTTCTTTCTGAGCATTACCGGAAAGGGCAAGCTGTTTATGAAACTTCATTTATTCAGCTTTCTGATAATACAAATTTTGTCTAAATTTGCCTGATATCCAGTGATCATTTTTTCTTCAAAGCTGTTAATGTCAGTCTTGTTATCTATGGCAAATCGTCTGAAAATGGCCAGAATTCCCATATCTTCACCGACACCATAACCTAAATGCGTCGCCCACGTAACAAAGAAAACTCGTCCCACAAAAGGGCAAACTGATCTGGAAAGCTTATTAAATATCCCACATACTGATGTAAAGATTCATGTGATTGGTCCAATATCCAGTGATCATTTTTTCCTTGAAGTTTGACTTCCAATCACAAGAAAGCTACAAAAATTGAGAGATCGCAGCCTTTTTGAGTCACGTGACTCCCATTGAAACTACACGCGGCAATGTTTACCCTATTTCGGTATGCTCGGGTATTGGTGTCTATTGACGACGATTATGCAATTTCAGGACAAATTTCAACCTTTTGACGTAAATATGTGTTATGTATGATTGCAGAGCTCACAACTGCTGAAGTTTTTTATTAATCAGAATCTCTGATTTGGAACCACAGAGGTGTTTTTGTTGTGATTGTATGATTGATTTCTTCGAACCCCTCTCAGCAGCCCGACTGAATTGAGCGAGTCCATTGTATTTTAGGTACATGTGTAAGAGCAACGTTCTTTTACACGTGTGTATGCCTCTCTCGAATTCACTATATGCAATTATGCTCTTTAACAAAATTACATCAACTGTGATATACTGTGCATGTGATTGGGCATGTATGATTTAACTACATGTACATTTAGCTAGACTAGTACTGTACTAGTCTAGTATTAGGAATCTACATCTACTCTAGATCCAGATCTAGGAAAGGGTGAGGACGAAATACGCTTCCATCAACGCACTCTCGTACTCCCCTTATGCACAATAGAATGGTCCTCCTCACTGAGAACGATGGTGTGTGGACCTGTTCACTCAACCACATAATGATCTATACACACGCAGGATGTTTTGCTCAAAAGCACTGAGGCGGTTTTCATTATGTAGCAAAAAACAAAGAAAGAAAGAAGAGAGGACAAAGGTAGAGATGGAAATGGAGCAAGAAAAGAAGACCAAAGACCCCCCCCCCCCCCCTCTTATATGCATTGCACCTATTGAGTAAGACCGTTGGCCCCACCCCCGGTATCTGGACCTTGCTATGCCACTTGTACCACCTATGATATTAATCATGAGCAAGGTATTGCCTGTGTGATATGTTAGGGCCACTTATATTTTTTTTCATGCCTATATCAGACATGAAAAGTGTAATGCAAAAATATTTCCTGTACTGCAACTCATGAATATATGATGTGTATAAACTGTCCCCCTACTTTTCATGTTTATACTTTTCCTAACAATTTATATATAATGTCCTTTCTTAATTTTCCTCTATTCTTTTATTTATCCCCTTTTCCATCTGTATTTCTTTTCTGTTTTCTTTTTAAATTCCTCTACTCTCTTTTTCTCTCCTGTCATACCTTTCCTTTTCTGTCTCTATATTTTCTCCTCACATGTACATTTCTTTTATTTCTTCACTCATTCCTCCGTCTCTTTTTCTACTTCTTCCCTCTCTTCCTCTGGCTTCCCCCTCCCAATCTCTCTCATTTCTCTCTCTCTCTCTCTTTCTCTTTCCCTCTCTCCCGCTGTCCTGTTTCACTCTCTCTATTGCCCTCTCTTTCTCCTCTTTTTTTCTTTCCCATTCTGTCTCTCTGCTTCATCTTTCCTTGTGTCAATCATTGTAGGGTTATGAGGTGATGGTAGGAGTGATAGGTCTCACTCTAGTCTTGACAGGAATGGCTGGCTCTGTGGTAACTGGATTCTGGTTGGACAAGACTCGCTCTTACAGGTTTGTATACTATCTGTCTCTTGTATATAATGATTGGGGATCAATCATGAAACATTTTGGGAATTTGGACCACTTGGGAATGTGAAAGTTTCTCTTTTTACAGCACTTTTTAAATTTCAAAACCATGTAAAAGTGATAAAACGGTCATCCCCATAGACCAACAGCCCATGAGACCCCCAAAACCAAAGAAATACAAAAGAAAAGATAAGATAAAAGAAGGAAGGTCAAAGAAATGCATCACCGAATAAAGAAAGAGAAGAGGATAGAAAGAGAAAAGCAAAGATATGAACTTCAAGAACTGAAAGAGAATATGAAAGGAGGGGTAAAACATAGAAATACAGTATGGGTAAAAATAAGATATGCCAGAAATAGAAATACATTGAATGAATGAATGAATAAAAAGAAGAGTAGAGAAAAGAAGGAAAAAATATTGTAGGGAAAGATAGACTATGTTTTCCTTGGGCTGTCTTTTGTGGGACATCTGTATTGTGGGCTGTAGCTAATAGAGACTGGCATGCTGTCCTCTGTATTTCATATACACTAGTAATATCTCACACATTGCTTTCTAGATTCATATCCTGCCAGTTAGGTGTAAGCTTTCCAGATGAAAGTCGGCAGCTAATTTATATCACTTTGTGACTTTTGTAAGCTTCTCAAAAATGCACAAACCCCTGTCAAGGGTGTTTTGAGATCTAATGAGATGGGTCAGGTTGGAAGACAGTGACCCCGTTCTCATTACGAGATTGGAAAGTGGATCGCTCCATCGTGGATCGCGCCAGGGCGGTCCACTGGCACGCTGCTGGCACGCCGCGGGTTCACACCTGCACAGGTTAGCGCGATCTATCGTCACTCTTCTCTTTTTCAGGGTTCTTGTTGCCATGACATCTGACGTTATGGGGTCAACGTTTTCGCGCGTAATTCGATTCGGCTTAACGCTAGCGATCTATACCGACTGTATACTGTACGCTATATGCGAGCTGTATCCTTACATTGTAAACACTTCCTCGGTCACGGCGTACTTCCGGCGTACTTCGCATCTTCCTGTTCTCACTACAAAAGAGAGATCGATCTAGCGCGCGCTAGATCGCGCTATCTCTCGTAGACCACCTCCCAGAGGTGGTCCGGTTTGGGATCGCTGTGGATCGCCCTGGATCGCGCCGGAACGACGTCGCCGCGTTTTCACCATAGAGGTGGCGCGATCTAGCGCGCGCTAGATCGCTCTATCCCTTGTAATGAGAACGGGGTCAGTGAAGTCCAGGATTGACCCCTAGAGTGAACTATCTGTTCCAGACATCAGTCCCATGGGAAAATATATGATACATCACAATCTGACCTGACTGATGTTTTCAACCTAATCTTCAGTTTTGATTATGGCATTGCATTTGAGAGAAACTGGCTAGATTTGGTTCTGAATTTTAGATCATGTCGTAGATGGGTTGTCTGCAACTAACGAGATGTGAAGAAAAACAAACTTACAAAAGCTTGCAGTAAAGTCCTTCCATTGAAAAAAAACGCACCTCTCATTTGCTCAAATGGAAACCACTCAATGCACTTGAACATTCTATGTAAGTTTTGTTGGATTCCGTTTGAATTCATGTAAAGTTTGACTGACATTAATCCGAGCTACTTGTATTGAGCTTTGTATGGAGCTTCGTGCCACTCAATATATTATGTACCTATTCAAAATGATAGACCTGCATCTTGCTTTGAAGTCAGCATTGGTATCACAGATACTTGCATTCCAATTAGGTAGATTTAGGTCAAGTAAGATTGATCTGACAGTTGTACAAACCATTGAAGGGCTGGTTAGACCTTACTAATAATGATATTAAACAAGATTTTCAATTAGAGATGCACCCTTACAGCTGCCCTACTATTAACATGCACGAGCATACTCTCACGTACACACAACATAGTAGGGTGTACCTTTAAAAGTGAATTGTTAACTTTGTAGAGCTAGGCTTGATAAAATCCTTACATGCTATCAGGGTATGTAATATGGTGTAAAAATGAAGCCCAGGAAAAAAAATGCACTTCAAAATCATCATGTGCTTCACAAAAGTAAACATATACAAGTGACTGGAAATGCCAGACTCATTTCCTCCCATAGACTGCAGTGTTAGACTAAAGCGTACCCCTGTACAACTTCATAAATGGCAGTATTCAGTCATAGATATCTTAATAATAACATTGTATATTTGAAAAGAAAGACAGATATCAAAATTCAACAGTTTATTAAATCAAGCCTCCACAAAGTTACTGATTTCGTTTAATTAAAAATCTTACATGTATTGTCATTACCGTTATCGATGAGGTCAGACGAGCTATTAAAAGCTCTTGACCTACTTCAGGTACATGTTTAAAAGTGGATTCTGTTCATTATACAATCATAATTGCCCCAACGCTCAAAGCATGCATGTTCACTATTAAACATACTTATCGACTTTAATTCATCTACTGACTCGGGCTTGATTGCTTTTAGTGAATTATGGAGTTTTATTGAATTTATTTGATAATCAGAATGTTTTATATTGCATGTATTTGTTAACAAGATAAGGGACTCTGCCTTCATACAAATAACAAGAGTTACAATGTTTTGATAATTTGTGTTAATGAAAAAGGTTTGTTATCTTATGGATATAATCAGTGGCGGATTTAGGGGGGAGGGGCACTTCCGGCCCATGCCCCCCTTTTCCCCCTCTGTTTAAAATTGTGCCCCCTTTTTTTAAACTGATAACGTTCTTTCTTTTTTTTTTAGCTTGTCAGGGAATTTTGAACGACAAGGAGAGCCCAAAATAAAACTAGAACAAAAAAATGTGATAACCTCTTTTTTGCTTGTCAGAAAATTTTCTGAGATTTGTGCCCCCACCCCCTTTTACAAAATCCTTGATCTGCCCCTGGATATAATGTTGGGTAATCTAGTGAGTTACTAATTTAGCATCCAAACACACATTGCATGGATTAAAACGGCTCAACTACTCTTGTCACTCATATTACTTAATTTGCATGTAGTGTCAAGTGATTGTGTGAAGACCTGTTCCCATATACTACAGTAAACCGCAGCTGTATACGGCCATGGCAAAATAAACATACCTTACCTTCTCATTTCTATATTTTATAACACACAGATAAATGATTACACTTAGGGCCTTTCGTGCGAACAGCTACTACGTTTTCCATGTGCACCTGCCATTTGTTAACATGTAGAAAACAACTGGCATTCTAAACTGCCATGGTTTACTGTGTCATATGAGAACAAGCCTTCAGACTGGACAAAAATCATTATAAACATGACGAGTGGTTTTTGCAGGGACTAGAAAGATTAATAATTTTCTATTTGATGAATTGTCAATGTAGAGGGAATAATCAGATTAGAACTTGTATTGTTTTATCTCTACATAATGAAAACAGAAAAAAATTGTTGAAAGTATTGTAAATTGATTATGTAACAGAGCTATCTATTGGGTCCTTAAGAAAATTAAGAAATTAGTCATTCATTAATACCAGGCTTCCTTGTAAACTTAACCCCTCCTGTGCTAGAAAGTTTTTAAACAGTTTTTATATAAATAAAATTTTCAGGGGTTTACTTTTGACCTACATGTATACTGCTTTGTGTCATTGTTAAATTAAGAAAAAATATTTTTCTTGGGAACAGACTTTAAAATGAAGGTACTTTGATTCAGGGGGGGGAACAAAATGAGCCTTTTCAGTCCGAACACATTGTCCAACCATCAACGCCAACAACAAAGTGACAAAAAATAATGAGGTGTGTAGTGTACGTGGCATATATCTCTGTCCACAGTAACACAAAGATCACTGAGTATGTATGTATGTATGTATGTATGTATACTTGTATATCAGGGTTGATGTATGCATCTTTAATATTTTATAACCCCTACAACATTGGTACAAAATCATGAAGTAGCCTTTATTTTGCTCCAGATTTTTTTGCAGGTGATTAACTGTGGCTTAGTCGTTACACAATATTAAGTAGCACAAACAAAACCTTATTTCATACTCTGTAAGTCATTAATTTCACAAAATTGTTGTAGGGTCGCAACTTTAACAACGTGTGAAAATGAGCTGGTAAAGCATGTATTGTAAGTAGCCTGTGTTGATTATCACAAAAACAACTTGCCAAAATGTCTGTGTCCCTATCATCAGCAAAAATATCTGCACCTCAAAATATTGGATTATACAGTATTGTTTGCATTGTTATGGTCTTTTAAGTCTAATGTTATCAATCGTTTCATTTCATTCTCATCTCATTTAATTCTAATGATCCCAGAGGAACAACGGTGGCTGTGTACATCTTATCTCTGGTGGGCATGGTTTGCTTCACGTTCACACTCAAACTTGGCGAGATATGGGTCGTCTTCGGAATCACCGCTCTTTTAGGGTAAGATTGGTAGATTCCTTTTCAATTTACTGCTCAGAGGACAAACCATGTTGGAAAGGCCACAGTCTTCTGAAACTGCAAATACACTTCTCTACACTTCCCTTCTTCTTTTTTCCATCTCTCTCCCTGTCTTCTTCATTCTCCTACTTCTCTAATATTTTTTTTTTTTTTTTTTGAAGACTTAAAGGGAAGGTTGAGTTCTGGGAAAGATGAAAAATAATTTGTGAGCTTTCTTATTCCTTTTATGTCACTTTGGAAGAACATAATAGTAAAAATGTCCCCTGAAAAGGATTTCCCTTCAAATACCCTAATATTCGAAATATGGCGAAAAATAGCTGAAGTGTTCAGGCCAAATATTCATGCTACATCTGTGTGCAGTCCCATATACCCATTTCTGTGTGTGGTGCATATGCTTTGAGCGAGTTTGGGTTGATAAGTTCATTTTGACGATTCCAAAACCTCACAGTATACACCAATCCTCATTTAGACATGATCAACCTTTTCCAATTGCTTCAAGACGGTTTCTTTCACAGTGTAATCGCATGACCATAACTCAACTTTATCTTTAAGGCAAAAACTTGCTTTCTTTCTTGTTGATATATTATATAATTCTTACTCATCCTACTCAAATTTAGATGCAGCTTAAACATTCACTACAACATTTTTGTCCCCGCCGAACGAAGTTCGCGAGGGGACTATGAAACGGGCTCCGTTCGTGTGTGCATGTGTGTGTCCGTCCGTCCGTCTGTCCGTGTGTGCTCAAATGTTAGAAAATGCTACTTCTCCGTCATTTCTTGGCCGATTTTGATACCGATTGTTTTATCTGATAGGGCTGGGTGGGGGCTTCAAAAATTCTACAAAGAATTTTGAAAATCATTAATTATGCAAATTTATGCAAATTTATTCAGAAAGGGACGAAAAATGCTACTTCTCCTCTATTTCACATCGGATTTTGATTCCGATTGTTTTATCTGATAGGGCTCGGTGGGGGCTTCCAAACTTCTACACAGAATTTTGAAATTCATTAATTATGCAAATTTATGCAAATTTATTCAAACTTGACGAAAAAATGCTACTTCTCTATTTCACATCGGATTTTGATTCCGATTGTTTTATCTGATAGGGCTCGGTGGGGGCTTCCAAACTTCTACACAGAATTTTGAAATTCATTAATTATGCAAATTTATGCAAATTTATTCAAAATTGACGAAAAATGCTACTTCTCCTCTATTTCACATCGGATTTTGATTCCGATTGTTTTATCTGATAGGGCTGGGTGGGGGCTTCCAAACTTCTACACAGAATTTTGAAATTCATTAATTATGCAAATTTATGCAAATTTATTCAAAATTGACGAAAAATGCTACTTCTCCTCTATTTCACATCGGATTTTGATTCCGATTGTTTTATCTGATAGGGCTGGGTGGGGGCTTCCAAACTTCTACACAGAATTTTGAAATTCATTATTCATGCAAATTTATGCAAATTTATTCAAAATTGACGAAAAATGCTACTTCTCCTCTATTTCACATCGGATTTTGATTCCGATTGTTTTATCTGATAGGGCTGGGTGGGGGCTTCCAAACTTCTACACAGAATTTTGAAATTCATTATTCATGCAAATTTATGCAAATTTTTTCAAAATGGCTGAAGGTTCATAATGTTTTCATGTTTTATATTTCAGTTGTATACATGCATTGCTGGTATTCTATTCTTTTGCATGCAGTAACATTATTATTTTATTCACTAAAGTTTTTCACTGAAGTTTTAAGGTTCAGGCTAGTTAATTTCCACAGATCTGCACTTCCGGCGGGGCCATTTATTACGCATTGCGTAATTTACTCATTCACTTGTTTTGGTGAATATACTTTTTAACCCCTTTGCCCAATCCAAGAAATAGAGTGGAACAATTCTGTTTTTATCTATATGCCATGTACCCAGTAATGGCAAGTTTCAAAATATTCAGGAAATGCAGTGACATACTATTCATCCATTGCAAAAAAGATATTTATTTGAAATTCACATAATAGATGTTATTAATAATTTAACCTCTTATCGACTTGATAGGCCTAATTCATTTTAGAATAACAGGAAACTTCTCTAGAAATCTGAGCATCTTGCTATTTGCCAATAAAAGCGAAGGAAATGTGACTGATTGAGTTTCGGGGCCAGTGGCAGACCAGTGATCGTTCAATTCAATTCAGTGCTTTTATTGTGTATAGTCAAGTATTGTAACTCCGAACAGATTGTATTACCGAACGTGTAAAGTTAAGCGCCTAAAATGGGTTTTCATACGCGTGGGATTACGCGTATGAAAACCACACTATTGATACCAAGGTTGTGTCTTTTTCCCATAGGTTTCACACGTTCGGAATTACGGTACCTTTTTGAAGGGACCAAAACGCCGCGTCGTTGGGAAGGGGTTCACTCGGAAGGGAATATCGTATTAAATCTACGTTGTCTTTTTAAAATTCCATCAACTTCTTTTTTTGTAGGACTTTGAGCATTCAATATGTATAGTTTGACAGATATTCGTTTCATATTTTATTTGCTATCGTTGATTTTCTGAAAAGTGTTCGGACACTGGATCAACCACCATATAATGATCATCAGAAATTCTCTTTGTTTACATGTATTAGGTATACAGAATAGTAGACATACGTAACAAAAGACAAGCAACATATGCTTGAAAAGGCACAAAAACAGTTATTAACAAAACAAATTTTTTAAAATGGTATTAAATTCCACTTATTTTTTGTAAAAGAACATCAAACTGAAACGATTATAGGAGGTGTGGTAATCGTAACCTTTTGTGAGGTGAGGTCAAGGACTGCATCTTATATTTCAAAGAAACCAGGCATATTATTATAAACATGACTGGGGGGGGGGGGCATAGGTATATAGTAAAGCAAGCAAAAAGTAAAGAAATCGAAGGAAAAGAAATAAGATAGCTGTGCCCCATACACCACTGGGGACTCACCAAAGCCAAAAAAACTTTTTCCTCATTCTGTGAGATTCATAGTTGCAGAGAAATTCGAATAAGGGTATAGTTATGTAGTTGCCAGTAGTTTGAAGAAGGACATACAATTAACAACATAATTATTCATACCCTTACCAAGTTATGAACTTTTCTTTCAATTTTGTATTTTTGAAAATTGGTTTGTCCTGGTTTATGTTACTTGAGCATGCGTCTGACAATTGTTAGAATGATTACACAAGACAATTTACAAATTTTGATGTTTCAGGGGTAATCTATTCACTGTTTTTAACGAAAGATGGCTTGTCCATAACTATTCATACTCTTTCTTTAATAGTTTCAAAACATGTACAGAATCTTAGGAATATCTGAAACTTGTGCATTTAAGAAAAAAAAATATGGCTGAATGTCATGCCTGGACCAGGATATGACTACTTTTAAAAATGCCAGGAAATGAATATATCGTCTGTTGGGAGCCAGAAGGGCGTTAAGTAATATTCTTTAACACATAGTTAATGCCCTTCTGGCTACAAAAAGACGATATTAACATTTCCATTGATATGCAAATAAGGTGAAACCACTGTTATTGTTCACGTACGGCTAACAATTAAAAGTATTCAACCAATGTCTAAATTCCACTAGTCCTCATTTCATTCTTATGAGAAAAAAAAAATACTTCAAAACTACAAGGGTATGAATAATTTTGTTGTTAACTGTAACCTGTTTACTCAGTAGAATGTGGTTTGATGAGGTTGACATTGACCTGTAACATTGCAATTGATATTTCTAAATGTCAATTTATTGTCTGCTGAGAGCCAGAAGGACATTAATTGAATTCATATCATTTGACAAAGGGTTAACATTTTTCTGGCTCTCAACCAGTGTTATTGTGTCTTCTGTTTGCCATTCTTGTTTAATACTCATGTTTTTTCTTCATTCTCTCTTTCGCTCTCCCTCTCCCTCTCTCTCTGTCTCTGTTTCTGTCTCTATGATGTCTACTTTTCTTTCTTCTCTTTTCCTTCTTCTTTTCCCTTCTTTCTCTCTCTAATGTTCTCTTAAATTCAATGTTTTTATTCTTTCATTTCCTTTTCTTCTTTATTTCTATCTCTCTTCTAAACATCATTGACTTTAAACATGCTAGTGACCCCACTTGCAAGGTCATTCTAACGTTAGACCATACTGATATTTCTATGGCATTGACCTGATGCAAAAAGAACAATGACTAAGCAGTTTACATTGTCTTGAAAGTCTTTCTCAAGAAATTTTCTTTTTATTGCTTCCTGGAAGCAATAAAAAGAAAATTTCTTGAGAAGAGCTGCCAAGTTCTATTTTGCAATTTCAGTATTCTAAACCCCCAAAATCAGTATTTTGGCAAAAAAATCAGTATTTTTCCGCATGGCAAATAAATGCATGTATATCAGCAAAGTTCGATCACTGATTACATTTCAGTCCCACACGCAGACAATCATGTCGTAGCCCAAGCAACACACAATGGACTAAACACAGTAAACTGACTGCATTTAATTTGCCCTTTTAAAAATACTTAGATGTAGCTTCTCAAATGAACATTCACACATACAGTACCATCTTTGACCGGAATGAATTCCAAACATGCATTTGAAGTGCAGTTCCTTCAGTCTTCTGTAAATGTGCTTCATTTCAGTTCTAACTCTAATGACCCTTCTAGAGTTCAGTTCAAAATCCAATAGAGTTTCAAAGTTCAGAGTCAACTTTAATGATATTTCACAAGTCCAATTTTAACTACAAAACTTCAAGAGTTCTGTTATAACTTAAATGCAGTTCCACAGTTATTTCTGACTTTAATGTAACTTCCAAAGTTATGCTGTGTCTTTGATGTAGCTTCCAAAGTTATATTCTGGCTTTACTGCAGCTTCTAAAGTTTTGGTTTGACTTTACTGTAGCTTCAGAATTTCAGTTCTGACTTAAATGCATTCCCACTGTTAAGTTCTCTCTAAATAAAATGCTCCTTCATGACTTCACATCTCTTATACTGTATGATGCTGCAAAGTTGCAAACTGAGTTCATCTTTCTTGAGATAAATGCAGACTTCGTAAAGTATCTAGATTCCATTTAGTTCAAGTGGGCTGCATCTTATTCAGTTTTTGTATTGTATGCTGTTGTAGCTTTTTTACATTTCTCAAGAAGTTGGTCAGAGAAGGTCATTTGATGACAAGCCTTGCCCATGGCCTGACTCCACACCTTCTGAGTCAGAAAGTCAGAGATAGTTGGTGTCGCCAAACTGGCTCTGAACTCCGTTGCATTCTTCCTAACCAGTGAGAAGATCCGTTCATCAGTGGCATTGCTATGAGCAAGAGTGAGTATTGTTATCATGACTCTTGACAAGTTGAGATACTTCTTGCTGCCAGTTGACTTGTTCTCCATGTTGGAGATCTGAGACCACACCATATCTGCTCTCCCATCCAGGATTACCCAATCAAAGGTGTCTACTTGGTATGATGCAAATTCTAACTCAAGAGCATCTTTGTCAATGCCATCCAGCTGGAACCTATTGACAAAATAGTCAACTGAAGAGTAAGTCATGTGTACTCTATTTGCTGGGTTAGCCACTCTTGCATGTTTCAGGACATCATCTTGAAGAGGGAACTCTGTAAAAACAATATAGTTACAAGAGGTAACAAAGTATTTCCTCACTGAAGAATAAAACTCTGTTTTTTCCTCATCACTGAGCTTTCAACTGTTGAGAAATTCTCTCACCTTTGTTCCCACAATTAGGTCTCCATCTTCCCGCTGATTTTTGCGACTTTTGAAGTCACACTTGTCTGGCGTTTAACTTTCCAGAATCACCTCTGGCTTGACAAATCGAAGAAGCAACTCATGAAGAACATCTAGCATCACATGGATTTTTGGTGCTTCTTCTTGAAGTTCCAAATTTACACTGTTAAACACTGGAATTGTATGCTGTAAAAACAGACAATATAACTTGTTCTTATCTTGCACTAGTTTGTCATAGATGGAGGCTGCTTTAGAAGCAGGGTTTGCAGATGACATTTGGGAACTTTCAGCCAAAGACTTCCTTTTCACAGCAGATTTGGTTCCAAGACGCAGCTGGGAGGTTGTTAGGCTCTGGCTGGTTTCTTTTCCTGATGAAGTACTACCTGACAGTGACTGGCTCTTCTTTGCTGATGCTGACACTCTGCTTTTCAACTTTGGTGTGAGTTTACCAATCTGTGTAGAAGTACTGGAAACTCCAACTTGAGCAGGAACAGTCTGCTTTCTGACTCTGCTTTCATTGGTTGGTGTTTGCCTG
The DNA here is from genome assembly GCA_025618425.1 of Heliocidaris tuberculata. Lineage (NCBI taxonomy): Eukaryota > Metazoa > Echinodermata > Echinoidea > Camarodonta > Echinometridae > Heliocidaris > Heliocidaris tuberculata. Next base: position 43,632,311 of record CM046835.1, read on the forward strand.
CTGTCCATGGATGGAGTCTTCAATACACGCTTAGAGACAGTAGAAGTTTTTTCTGAATTTCTAGTTGGACTAGACTTGGTACCAGCATACAATGGAGATGTTGCTTGTCTTTGGAATTTTCCTGTCCCTGATAAAGCATCAGCAAACAGACTGGCTTGAGGCATGATCTTACCACTTCCTCTGGAGCAGCCTGGAATTTCATTCTGTGGGGGACCAGTATTTGATCTGATGACACTGTCTTTGTCAGTTGGAGTTTTTCTGCTGCAGCCTACTGATGGAACAGTCTTCAACACCTGCGAAGCTCCAGCACTATCTGAGCATGCAGCTGTCTGAACAGAAGGCTTCTTGGAAGAATGAAGCAAGGAATGTGTCTTCTTTCCTGCCACAGATAAATTTCCTACTCCAAGTGTTTGCTTCTTGGGGGGGGGGGGGGGGCAGGATCCTGCTGTTTGTTTCTTCTCACTTCCAATTTGTGCTTCTTTGCGGAAGTATTCCTGAAGTGCAACCCATTGTTCCAAGAACCTGTCAAGAGACTTTTGCAGAGACATCCACCTTGTGCACACATGCTTTAAAATGGCATGATCTTCGACGCAACATAGTTTCTGCACTTCTTTAAACTCCTTATGCCTCTTACTTGACTTTTCCAAGTAGTAGTAGATAGCTGTCAGGGTGTCAGCAGGCGAGACTGGCAGTTCAGCAGCTCCCTTCTCAGCTGCCAAATGAAGCAAGTGGCATGGGCAGCCTAGGACAAAAATGTCCGGATTCTCTTTCTTCACATAAGCTGCAACCCCATTATGGATTCCAATCATGACAGCCGCATTGTCAGCACCAAAGCAGATTGCATTTTTCCATGGGATGGAGCACTGCTTGAGCACATCATTTAATAGTTGAAAGATGTTCCTGCCAGTTGAATTCCCTTTCGTTGTGGCGATTTCCAGTAGAGCACTGACGACACGCTTCACTTCATCATCATAAAAACGCACAACCACTGGATACAACTGCTCATCAGCTGCCCTGTCGCTACTACCATCTGTGGACAAGGAGAAAGGTTTATCCCATAGCTTGTGGATGATGTTGCCTGGGAAAGAGAAATTGGACTTTAGGAAGTATAAGAAACAAATGGCCAGTCTTAGTACTACTATGTATCTAAATGTAATTCAGCTACATGTACAACCATGCCAGCATCATATGTCAGTGGGGCCAGCATGCCATGTAAATATGAAAATAATACTCAAGCAATTTGGGTCACATGGCCCAGCTCACCATCACCAGGTCCACTTGAAATTAAAACTACTGTGCGACATGGAAATGAATTTGATAATTATGTACATTTTGATTTTTAATTCATTTTGTGACATGGGTTATGTACCCAACAACATGGCAACTGCACTTCTAAGATTTTGAAGGTAAAATACGACTTAATGTGACATGGGTCATGCACCCGACATGCCACCTACACTTGAAATTAAACCTTTTAAATTCAAGTTTTAGGTAAAATAAATTAAGACTTAACTTAATGTGACATGGGTCATGTACCCGACATGCCACCTACACTTGAAATTAAACTTTTTAAATTTAAGTTTTAGATAAAATGAATTAAGACTTAACTTAAAGGTAACAGATAGTTTTGGGAGGCCCTCAAAAACTTTTTGTGAGATTTCTTTGATTTTACTTCATAAAAAGCAGGGTACTAACATAACTAAGATGTTGTGAAGTTTTTTCCTCCTTAAGTGAAATATTTTCTGAATGAGAGGTGAAAAGTAATAAAAATCCCTGGCCCAAAAAAGAGGGGATGTAAATTCAAACAACGGCCACACACACTACTCACATTAGGATTGCTGTGTGTATAGAATACGCTACACATAGTGCGAAGCGCTGGGTTTATTGTGCGGGGAACCTTCGGGTGGATATGGTCTTAGAGTGAGGCAGTGAAAAGCCGTTACCAAGCGTTTCTTACAGATATTTACACTAAAATTTGTTCGAGATCGTGAATGGAATGTTAAATAATCTTGTACATGTGTCTTATGATAAAAGGAGAGTAGTATGTGACTATGTTAGATAAGTTTCTTGCCAGTATGATTTTTGCTACCGAGACTGTCTATGAGCTTTAATGTGACATGGGTCATGTATCCGACATGCCACCTACACTTGAAATAAAACTTTTAAATTTAAGTTTTAGGTAAAATGAATTAAGACTTAACTTCATGTGACATGGGTCATGTATCCGACATGCCACCTACACTTAAATAGGACTTTTAGTTTTAGTTATAACTTGTTAAGTGTTTGATAAAAATAATTTGACAAAGATTCAAAGTTCTAGACCTAGATTCGAAATCTACTCACTTTTTGCATCTTGACCAAGCATTCTTGCAATGGCTGTTGATTTGGTTCGCCGTGCAGCAAATTTAGAAGCGATGTTGCTATCTGGAAACATCTTCTTCACCAAATCACTTAAGTGGTCAGAGGTTGTGAAGGGAAGGTTGTGTTCGATGAGAAACTGAGCCATGAGTGTTTCCGCACGAATTACTTTGTAGTCCTTGGGCTGGAAGAAAGTTGCGATACTTGAAGTTCCAGAGCTTCCTGTGTCCTGTGCTTGGTTTTTTTTAAATTTCAAATGCGCCTGAATGTCACTCGCACCACCATGGCTCACAGAGAAATCACACTCACAAAGTGTGCACCTTGCACTGTACATGTCCCTCCTCGACTTTATGATGCATTTCCATCTCTTGGAATATTCCTCCTTAAATGGTTGCTTCCGCAATTTAGAAGCCATTTTGATGATTTTTCACAACATAAACCACGTCAATTCAAATCAGGTCAATGCACTCTCAGATGAACACGATGCTGCGACGTCGCGACGATGAATGTAGTCACATGCGCACACACACACACAGTATACAATACATCGGCAAAGTTCGATCACCGATTACATTTCAGTCCCACACGTAGACAATCATGTTGTAGCATGCCACAGACTAATACATGATTGACACGGCGCACGCACCGGCCATAGACTATATACATAACTGATTTTGTACATTTCCGTATTTCAACGTGAAAAACCGTACTCCTGTATTTTAACTTGATTTCCGTACGAAATACGGGAAATCCGTACTACTTGGCAGTTCCATGCCATGTTTGTACTACTACTGAGCTTAATCAGTCGAGGACTAGCCCTATAATTAACGAGTGATTGTCCATTGAGTTGACCCCTTTTGACCTCACCAGTTCTTGCATTTTCCCACGATTTACGTAAAGTTGTTTACAAATGCAAGCTGAAAAATAATGTATTAAACACCACTTTTTGTAAACATACAGTTCGAAAAACTATTAAATATAGATGTATCTTTCACAACAATACTGCAAAATCAAAGCTCGACCAACGGAAAATATGAAATTTTAGCGATATTTCTTCGGTTACAAACAGAATATTTTACCTGTTAAATTTCTCCTAAAATTCCTCATTTCGGCTAGATTCGCAAGAAAATCACTGTCATGAATCATTTTATTGTACATTTTTCTACAATCGTATGGTATTTACTTGAGGTGAATTTTCCGCGTAGATTTGTGTCAGAAAAAAAGGATCTCGGTGTCAGATCGCCGAGGCTGACATAACAGAAAAATATTACAACCACGTCCCATGCATTGAAATATGTGTAAGGCTGAGCTCTGTGCACGAGTGCTCCGAGTGCTCCATGGGCCATGCGCATGCGCAATCTATGAATGAGCTGACTACGGCTGACTCATGAATATCATATGTGCAGATCGTGAATTTGGCATCACTGCGCACAATTTGCTGCTCTAAATTGCTGCAAGATATCGTGTGAAAAAGACATAGTATCTCTGCAAAGAAAGAAGTCGCATCAGCGAAACTTTGTCTAAATAAGGAATACACACCCCCGAATAAGGAAATGAAGTTTCATGAATATTTATGCAGGGGTAGACTTGTGTCAGAAAAAAATAGACACATAGTTTTTGACGTTTTCATTTCAAAATGTTGCTATAACTCGACAAAACAATCATGATACTTCAGGATTTTTGCAGACAATCATTTATAACTACAAATTAGTTCATGTGGGAAGTTTCAGCTCATAAATCGTCAAAATAAAGGCGCAAATTAAAGTTCCTTGTTTTGCCATTGTGATTACCGCACGCACGCACTGAGCTAGAAGTCCGTTGGTAATTCAAAACAAACCAGGGGTTAATGAGATGCAAATTGTACCGTAGCGCTAGGCCTGTAATATTGTGGAAGATACATTTTAGCAAGATTTCAGGGTTAACATAATGAAAGTGATGATTTAAGTTTGGCTTCTAAATAAATTTTTTGCCTGTTGTGACCTCAAAGAAATAACATTGCTCGATATGTTTATATTATCGAAAGTACGTACAGATTACTTTTCAGTAACAAAAGAGTGAGGCGGTATTCACATAATGTTTATTTGTAAAAAATTTGTAAAAATTTGAAGTGTTATATCCTGATAATTCAGTTTTTGTGGTAATGAAAGCTATATGATATTAAAGCATAATCACCTTTAAAGGCGATAATGCTGGGCAATCTGGAAACACATCCAAATCCACCTTTTTATATTGTCAAATGGGATGCCTCCTTTTAAATTCTGGTGTTTCACAAGTTACACCTTACAAGTAATCTCCTCAACGAGAAGTTTCTATTGGGAATTTGACCAGGGTAGCTTTCTTGCAGTCTCACTATTGTACATGTGGGACTTTCTGTACATGAGAGCCATGGTATCGACAGACTACAACAACTTCCTTCCCACTGTTTAACTAGACCATTGTTTCGATTGACTTCCTGAAAGCACAGTGTAATTTTTTTTTCCTTGTCTTTCCACGGTTCATTCATGAAGTATTTCTCCTGGCTTTCCAATCAGCAGCCCATGTCTACCAACGTGCATGCACGTAGATCATGATCTAGGCTCTGATAAGGAGCATTAGGGGCAACCGCCTCCTACAGAAGCGAAGAGGGAAACAAAAAGCACTTACACAGTAAAAAATATTTTAAACAACTCTTCAAAATTTTTAAACAACGCTGTTTAAGCCGGTCACTCTAACAACTATTGTTTAAAATGTTAAACAACCAAGGTTGTTTAAACTTTAAACAACCACTTGTTTAAAACTTTAAACAACCACTTGTTTAAAATTTTAAACAATCTTTTTAAACAACAGCTTTTAAACAACTAGGTTGTTTAAATTAAGTTGTTTAAAAACACACACTTGTTTAAAACTTTTTGCACAACTATTGTTTTAAAAAAATTTGTTGTTTAAAACAATTGTTTAAAACATCTAGGTTGTTTAAATTAAGTTGTTTAAAACTTTTTGCACAACTATTGTTTAAAAAAATACATTCAAAGTTGTTTAAAACACTATACAGATATGATGTGTTTAAACATACACGGTTGTTTAAGGCTGTTGTACACTAGTAAGTTCAAAATGTCAGAGCTGACTGACACGTTCAGAGGTAAGCATTTAGACTAAATATATTGTAATCTGATCGAGTTTATACGTCTAGATCTAAACCACATCCACAAAACAAATTATGATGTAGACCTGGAACTTTGCAGCGCAGCGCAGTTTAAGTTAGTTGCACACATACAGTATAGGACCGGACCGGACCGGACCAACGCGTGCGTTCACTGTGTGTGCAACTTAGACTGCGTTGCGCTGGAAGGGCGACTTGCAAAGTTGCAGCTAGGTCTAAATCATAATTAATTCTGTGACTGTGGCTTAGATCTAGACATCATATAGATGTCATGGCAGCACAAATATGTCTTGAGTATAAACTTGATCAGATTACAATATATTTAGTCTAAATGCTTACCTCTGAATGTATCAATCAGCTCCGGCATTTGGAACTTCTGCAATATTGCAACCACAAAGTCATCCGCCATGATGAAGCCGGCGGTGGTTGGCGGAGAAGGAAACCCGTCTAGCGCGTATTTTCAATCTTTTTAAACAACGTTGTTTAAAAGATTATCATTGGTGTCTTAAACAGCGGTTGTTTAAAATACAAAGTTTGTCTTTTAAACAATATTGCTTAAAATTTAAACAACACAATTTTAAACAGCAATATTTTAAACAGCGTTTTTGCTGTTTAAGACAGCATGTTCAATTCAATTCAATTCAATTCAATTCAAAATGGTTTATTGAAAATACTTTCTTTGCGGCAAAGCCGAATTACAAAAGTTTTACAATCATAATTTCAAAAAACATCAAAGGTAACATATAGTAAAACATTGATTATAAACACTTGAAATGCATAACTTAATACTGAAATGAAGTTTGAAAGTAAAGATAGTGAAAAGAAAAAAAGACATAGAAGTGAGAACGGAGAACAAACATGAACAACATATTCAATTCAAATCAAACAAATATATATGGAAGTCGAATGAGCGAATGAGAAAGAAAGGGAAAGATGGAAGATGAACAGAAGTATAAGGATAATTACATAGTGTGAAACAAAATATTGATAAGGCACATGAATTTAAAAAGAAAAAGAAGAATACAATAAATCAACAGAAAGAACGGACGATAATAACCAGATAACAAATAGTATGGTATAATGCAATGTAACTTCTTAATAGGGGAAATTTAAAGGAAGAGTAAAGGCAGCATTGAACGTGGTCTATGAGGGAGAGAGGTAAGTACTGAGTGTTGTATAAGCAATATGAATACATATATAGAGGAAACGAGAATGGTAGATAAATAATAAAAAAGTATATGGACATCAGATTACATATAAAAGTCATTTACAACAAATTCCACATTGATATGTCTTAACCCTTTCAGGACAGGAATCACTTGAGGGCCAAACTGATCACATTCTGTCCTTCAAATTGGCAACAACAATATTTCTCTTTTAGTAACATGGTTCTAATAAGGCATAACGTCCCTGAATACAATATATATGGTTAGGAATTCTATCGACAGTTGAAAAAAATTACCAATTTTCATTAAAAAAAACAATCATTATTTTGAACCTCTCAATGTGTTGCCAATTTAATGATTTTAAAGCTTTTTTTTTTTTTTTTTAAATGATGGCATCAGATGCCATATGGTCATACAAAAAGAGGGACATAGTATGTGCAGAAACTTTCTCTCTTTCTATACATACAATTACTGAATCAAAAGCCACCGAGCCAAATCCTAAAACGTAGTCAATTTTCTCGAAAGGGTTAAGAGTTATCATTTCAAAGAGTGTAAATTATAAAACCGACATAGATAATTATAGCGGTAAGGACATAATAAGGGCAAGAGCAGTCACAAAGAAGAGAAAGGGTTATGTACAAGTGTGTGTGTGTGTGTGAAAGAGAGAGAGAGAGAACAGGGAGGTGGAAAGTAAGAGAGGAGGAGGAGGAGAAGGAGAGAGAGAGAGAAAGAGAGAGAGAAATAGAGAGCTAGAAGAGAGAATACACATACATAAAATGAAAAAGTTGGATTTGACAAAATGAGCAAGACGTATATAATTCAATGAAATATATCACGGGAATTAAAATACACTAAAAAAAAAAAAAAAAAAAAAAAACCTCTTGTCAACCTATTATATATCCCGGCTACATGCATGTGCATCATCAATTAATTATCATTTAGTAGATTTACAAAATAAGGTATTGCGCTGTTTCTCAATCTATTTGTCCTGAATTTTATCTGTTGATATGGTCTAGAATGCCTTGTTGTTCGAATGTTCGTGTCTCTAGTTGGCAAGAGGTGGCGAAAATGAGAAGCTGGTTTAGCCAAGTCCTTCGCGAATGACAGTGACAATGATTTGCGGCGATCAGCTAGGGAAGGCAACTTGAGTACAATGAGTGCTTGCTCATAGGATGTATACCGTGGACCCAATACGATTTGGAGGGCTCGCTTTTGTACAGACTCGAGTCTTATCACTTCCTCTTTGGTGATGCCAGCATTCCACACTGGAGCCGCATATTCTGTAACCGGTCTCACGTAGCAAGTATATATTGTGAGAAGGTCAGATGTAGGGAGGGCAAACTTCTTCAGGAGATGTAACATATAGAGTTTTCGGTTGGCACTCTTGAGAATCTCCGAGATGTGTGTACACCACTTCAAATCACTTTGAATATACACACCCAAGAGCTTGACACATTCTGCTTGATGAAGCATTTCATTTTTAGCTCATCCGGCCCGAATGGGCCAGATGAGCTTATGCCGTGGCGAGGCGTCCGTCGTCCGTCGTCCGTCCGTCCGTCCGTCCGTCCGTCCGTCCGTCCTTCGTCTGTCGTCCGTCCACAATTTCAAAATGCTTCTTCTTCGCCATTTCTTACCCGATTTTAATTCCGTTTGCTTTATATGATAGCACTAGGTGGGAGACTTCTACACAGAATTTTGAAACTCATTAAATATGCTAATTTATGTGCATTTCTCAAAAATCACAAAAATTGCTTCTCCTTCCTCATTTATTGACCGATTTCGATTTTTTTTGTTCCATCTGAAAGACTTTCATGAGGTTCATTGAACTTCTACACAGAATTTTGAAATTTTGTCTACAAAATTAATTATGCTAATTTATGCGATATTTATTCAAAAATCACAAAAATTGCTTCTTCTTCCTCATTTATTGACCGATTTCGATTTTTTTTTCCATCTGAAAGACTTTCATGAGGTTCATTGAACTTCTACTCGGAAATTTGAAATTTTGTCTAGAAAATTATTTATGCTAATTTATGCGAAATTTATTAAAAAGATCACAAAAATGGCTTCTTCTTCCTCATTTATTGACCGATTTCGATTTTTTTTTTTGTTCCATTTGAAAGACTTTCATGAGGTTTATTAAACTTCTACTCGGAATTTTAAAATTTTGTCTAGAAAATAATTTATGCTAATTATTTATGCAAATTTATGCAAAATAATTGCTTCTTCTTCCTCATTTATTGACTGATTTTGATTTTTTTTCTTCCATCTAAAAGACTTTCATGAAGTTCATTGAACTTCTTCATGGAATTTTGAAATTTTGTCTAGAAAATTATTTATGCTAATTTATGCGAAATTTATTACAAAATCACAAAACTTGCTTCTTCTTCCTCATTTATTGAGGAAGACTTTCATGAGGTTCATTGAACTTCTACTCGGAATTTTGAAATTTTATCTAGAAAATTATTTATGGTAATTTATACAAAATTTATTTTAACTCTTTGCCCTGTCCATTATGAAACCCATGGCTGCTGGATTATTTCAAAGGCTATACCTTTCTACATGATTTCTGTCGACATCATCGACAGAACCGAGAACCCAGAAGTGACAGTGGTCAACAATAGCGGGTTATGAGCTAATAAAGACTTGAAACAGTGAGGGACAATGCACTGAAGCCACCCTTAAATGTCCCAACCTTAAAATTCTTTTTTTACACCAATGCATAACTTATGTCATTCAGTGCTTTTCTCTTTTATTACAAATCTTAACCTTCAAATCTCTCTCAATAAAGATTTCACAGTTGGTAGAGATACCTCACCTTGACTAACTTTATGCTTTATTTCAAATTTCTCTGTCACACAGTAAAACTATTAAAATTTACATTCCCCAAAATCTTTTAACTGAAGTCGTGCAACTTGAGTTGTCAATTTCCAGACTTTCATTCATATCTACATGTCACTGTCTCCTTCCAAAACCACATTTAGCCAGATCTGCAATAGGCACTTCATCATCTGTACATGCATGTAACCAATACATGTACATTTCATCGATTCATTACAATGTCTACTGTGTTCAAAGTACAAATTGCATCAATTTCTTTGCTGCATGCCGGATGAGCGCCACATCATTGATGTGCTAGTCTATAGTGACTAATGGGGAAGGAAGTGGATTCCGTACAAAACAAAACTCCATGGTTTGACATTTCTTAGGGTTGAGATTCATTTTGTTTGCGTGGGACCATTCACAGAGGTTGTCGACTGCTTCTTGAATATTATATCTCTGCTCCTTATCACGACACTCTACAAGTGTGAGATCATCGACGTATTTGTACACACTGACATCAGAAGAACCTGGGCCAAGATTATCACATGCATTATTAATCATTGCTAGGAAAATGACCAGGCTTAATTTGGTCCCTTGAGGAACACCTCCGTTGACTGAAGTCCAGTCTGAGAGCTGTTGTTTGTAGCGGACACGCTGTTGTCTGTTATTCAGAAAGTCTGCAATCAGCTCTACTATGCAAGGACGAACATTAAGTTCGAGCAATTTTTGTATTGCTAGCGCATGGTCTACATGGTCGAAAGCCTTAGCGAAGTCTGTCAAAACAATGGTGGATGATGACTTCGGCTTATCGGAATTGAGGTAGATTTCATGCAAGAGGCTGACCAGACAATGAGAAGTTGACATGCCCCGTCGGTTACCAAACTGATGTTGATCGAGAAGAGGTTTTATGTCATCGAGTGTCCACTTTGCAATGAAACTCTCAGTAACTTTAGCGAAGTGATCAGTGAGAGAAATTGGTCTGATGCTGTCAAGTGTGGTGGGTGACGATTTCTGCACAGGAGTGACTATAGCTTTCTTCCAAACATCAGGGAAGACTCCGCAGGAAAAGGAATTGTTGATAATTGAGCAAAGAGGCACACTCAATTCATAAGCGAATTTTCTAATAATGCGGGCCGTTATTCCATCCGGTCCACCAGATCGTGATTGATTTATCGCTTTGAGTTGCCTATACACTTCCCATGGTTGTACAATAGGTACGGGGTGACGAGATGGTAGGTAGGCGGGTAGAAGTCGGTGATTGAGTGGATGCAGGTCTGCAGAGTAGGAGGCAAAACATCCATTAATGCGCTGAGCGATCTCCAAATCATTGTCGGGTTCGACATCAGGTACAGTTATTTTTGTTGGTTGAGGTTTCTCTGAAGTCATCTTTCGGATACCTCAATACCAACCGGCGGGGTCCTCTTTCTTCAAGCTCTGGATTCTGTTGGTGTAGAAAGATCGTTTCGCATCGCTGATTGCATGTAACAGCTGATTTTTGTAATGGGCAAAGGTTACTTTGTTTCCACTTTTAAATGCTCTTTGTCGAGCATTTATCATTGATTTTATGTGAGGAGTCATTAAACATTTGTCTGTTGGGTGAAGCTTTACTTTTCGAGGAGGGAAATATTCATCGATAGCAGTATGCAATGTTGCGTAGAACTGAGTGCACTGTTCTGAAACGCTAGTCTGATTAATGACCTCGTCCCAACTATATCTCGATATCCATTGACCGAAATCTCTAACTTCGCTATCTTTCATTGGGCGTGTTGTCCTGACAGAAAGCTTGTTTGAGCAACGGACAAGTTCATTGAAAGTCCACCAAACGCTTGAGTGATCACTTCCCCCAAGCGGGGCAAGGATACACGGTTCATTGTATCTGCCATGTATGTTTGTTATGATCTTGTCTAGGGTTCGTTCACCTCTGGTTGGCTTATTCACGACTTGTCGAAATTTAGTTTCGCATAGAAAGGGATTCAAATCAAGCAAGTTAAAATCCCCCAACATAACAATACCTGCATCTGGATGTTTTGTTACTATTCGATCTACTGCAAACTGCATGTGCTCAATCAATTTAGCAGCAACCTCTTTGTCGGGTTGAGGATAGTAAATGACTGCCACAAAAGGTGCGTCTTCATCAGAACGAAGTTGCTGCTCTAGCCCGCTATTGCTGATCCGGTAAATTAGCCCGATCAGAGAATAGCCAGCTAATTCTCTGCTCTAGCCCGCTATTTCGCTCGAAAAGTCAACCCACATCATCTTGGACTTATCTTCAGAATAGCCCGCTTAACCGAAAATCAGCCTGCTCTAGCCCGCTATTCCTCGAGCGTCTTCATCAGCCCGAAGTTGGAAAATTTTCAGACATTTTGGACAGGTACAAAAGTTAAATCATGTTGTGACCCCCCTGTATTTCAAAATGGATTTGCGCCTCTGGATCTATTTGTCAAGGTTGTAAGGATGTAAGGTTAGGGTAAGGGTTGCAATTGGATTTTAGTTAAGGTTCAGGGTTAGGATTAGGATTAGGATTAGGATTAGGATTAGGGTTAGGTATAGTGTTTGATCCAAAGTTGGAGTTTACAACTTGGTTAGTGTATGAAATTACTGAAGAGCAATGTCGCGCCTGAGCATGTGTCTTACAACCGTTAAAGGGTACCAATCACCAAAGAATATTTTACTCTGTATGTTAGAGGTTCCATGTCCTTCTTCTATATTCCAAATATGGGCTTCAAATATCACTTCTGTAAAGAGATATTACAAGTTTAATTATACTCTCTATAAGCATAAAAGCGACTTGTGAGTAGACTACTCAACGCACCCGTACGCGCTCGCCAAGATAAGGGCTCGCGCGCGAGCATCTTCATGTTATCCTTTATTTCCTTCATACTCCGAAACTATTGACCTATAGAATTTCAGATAAAGTTCTTTGAGGTTAATTTTATACTTCCTAGCGGTATACAAATTCTTTTTTCAGGTGGTTGATACACTCTAATGGAAAGATGGGCAGGGAAGGAAAGAAGTAGAGAGATATGTATAGAGAGAGTGAGAGAGAGAGAAAGAGAGAGAGAGAAAAAGAGAGAGAGAGAGAAAGAGAGAGAGAGAAAGAGAGAGAGAAAGAGAGAGAGAAGAGGGGTGAAAAAGAAAGAGACAGACACTCAGGCAGGCAGATACATGTAGATAGAGAGTATTCATCTATATATTAATTTGTGATAATACCCTCTGAATAAGGACATGCCTTAACAGTAGGTATGTGAGAGATTAAAGGGAAATCCCACCTTTATAGCAAGTTGCTTTGAAAGAAAGAGGAAAAATCAGAGAAGCAGTTTGGTGAAAGTTTGAACAAAATCGGACAAGCAATAAGAAAGTTATGAATTTTTGAAAGTTGTAATCACTATGCATATGGGAATTTCAAGTTGGCCGAATAGGTAATGTCACTGTGATGAATCTGTGGACAACTCCCCCATTCACTCTAACACACAAAATGACCAAAATGTCACTTTTTTTCAAAATGCAATTACTCAGTAGGATCTTTTCGTTCATGAGGACCTATAACAATATGCTTTCTCCAATATATATTGAGTACTGCCGCGAGGGTAAAAGCGTCTCGAAGAAAACCACAAATTATTGATATTTTTGTGTACGACAAATGGGAGAGTTGTCCACAAAAATGTCACAATTGACTCATCAAATTGCCAATTTGAGATTCGCATAGATGTAGTGATCTCATTTTTCAAACATCCATAACTTTCTTAGTCCTTGTCCGATTTCTTTCAAACTTTCGCCATCCTGTTTTTCTTATTTTTCTGCTTTCACACAAATCATCTTATTATCAAGGTTGGATTGCCCTTTAACCTCATGACCCCTTTTGACTGTGACAAAAAATTTTTTGGTTTTCTAAGTGTGGAGTGATGTATCTTGTACTAACTCAGTGGTAGCTCCAGGAAGTACTAACCTCATTTCTAGGGGTCTTTTTTATTAAAAAAGAAAAGTCTGACAAGCAAAAGAAAAAGAAGAAGAAGAAAGAAAGATTACATGTATCACATTTTCCAGTTGTTGTTTTTTGTATGCACATTGATGATCATAGGTTTCCAACATTTCTTAAGTTATAATAGAATGTAACCCATTCCCCATATAATTTTTCTCCACATCCCTAAAATATTCCAGACACAGGAGTAGAAAGAGTGAAATATTTGCACACACTCTGTCCATTTGTATCTGATTGTTTGCATCTTTTCTCCCATCTTGAACAGATTCTTTATGACTGGTTATCTCCCTCTTGGTTTTGAGTTTGCTGCTGAGCTAACCTTCCCTGAACCAGAAGGGACATCTTCTGGTCTGTTGAATGCATCTGCTCAGGTAACCAGACTATTGTCAACAGGATCTGGGCCACATTTCATTAAACTAATTTTGAATGATCTGGGCCTAATTTCATAAACCTCATTTTGAAAGATCTGGGCCACATTTCATAAACCTCATTTTGAATTACAACTGCTTTTTATACCCCCGCCAAACGAAGTTTGAAGGGGGTATATAGGAATCAGCGTACGGTCGGGCGGGCGGTTGGTCGGTCAGTTGGAAATCTTGCGCTTTGAACTACTTCCTCATTTTTCAAGCAATGCTCGTGAAATTGGCCACACACATTGGTCTTGGGATGAAGATGTGCAAGACATATTTTTTTAATGTGTCGGAAACTGTGTTGCCATGGTAACAGCATATTATGGCAATAAATCAGGTTGAAATCTTGCGGATCAAACTACTTCCTCATTTTTCGAGCAATGCTCATGAAATTTGGCACACACATTTGTCTTGGGATGGAGATGTGCAAGACATATATTTGGAATGTGTTGGAAACTGCGTTGCCATGATAACAACATATGGCAATAAATCGGGAAATACTGCGGATCAAACAACTTTCTCACTTTTTCAAGCAATGCTCCTGAAATTAGGCGCACACATTGTTTTTGTGGTAAAGATGTGCAAGACATATTGTTTCAGTGTGTGGCAAACTGCGTTGTCATGGTAATGACATATGGCAATAAAACAGGAAAATATTGCAGATCAAACCACTTCCTCAATTTTGGAGCAATGCTCAGGAAATTTGGCACACACGTTGGGGCAGGGGTATTAATCACCTTCAGTGATATTCTAGTTTTCTATGACGTGTCTACTCACAGCAAATCAAATACTTTGATTTCATTTGCTTATTTTACTTATTGTTACTTGTTATTCATAACAAGTTTTATGAAATGGCCAAGGAATGTGCTTTTTGATGATTGGTTCAATTATGAATATGTTTGATTTGTTTATCAATTATTATAGAATGGTGGAGACTTTGGTGATAATGATGATGATTGTGATTATGTTGTTGATGATGATAATAGTGATAACGATAATGAAAAGATAAATAATGATAATGATATTAATATCCTTGTTAATGGTATTAATTATAGTAATGATAATGATGATTATCATTATAATGACAGTTTCTTTCACAATGTATATGTTATTACATGACCAGAACTCATCATTATCTATGTGATCTTCTTATATTTTTGTTTTCCCCTCATATCCAGTCTTTTGGTATCGTCTTCACTCTGGTGATGGGAGTACTGGTTAACGAAATTAATTCCTTGTCTGGCAACTTGTTCCTTTGTGTGTCCTTAGTAGTTGGAACCATACTGACAGGTATGTTTAAGAGAAGTTTGAGTTTTGGGAAAGGTGATAAATGATTTGGGAACTTTCCCATAATCTTTTATGTTACTTTCGGAGAACATGGTAGTAGATATATCCCCTGAAAAGCACTGCTCTTCAAATGCCTTCATATTCGAAATATGACAAGAAATAGCTGAAGTGTTCGGGCCAAACATTCATAACATGTGTGTGCAGTCCCATATACCCATTTCTGTGTGCAGTGCATGTGCTTTTCAGTGAGATTGGATCAATATCTTATCATTTTTTTATTATTCCAGAACATCATAGTATACACCAATTGTTATGAAGACATGATCAACCTTTCCCAATTGCTTTCAGACAGTTTCTTTCACAGAGTAATCAATGAGAACTCAACTTTATTTTCAAGTTTTTATGTGTTTTCAAAGTTGTGTATTTAAAGACCACCCAAGGGGAAAAAATGAATGAAAATAAATTCTTGTCTCCCTCGAGCAGTCTTGATATACATATTTCACAATACAAAAACTTTTCTAAATTTAATTGCGATGTCAATTTCATTTTAAGATCAAAATGATTCTGATTATTTATTTCTTTAACATTATTATAGTACATGTAATTTGAATGGTCCATTGGAAGAGAAGAAAACAAAAGAGCATCATGAAAGCTAATAACAATATTTTATTTCACAGTTTGGGAAAAAGCCAATTTAATATCAAAAGGATATTTGTGTAGAAAAGATGATTATGAAATATGAGAAACCCCTCATATATTATTTGTCAAGTTTAGAAAAAGAAAAATTTAGATGATTGGTATAATAACATTGAAATGAAATTATTATGTAGTCATCACAATTGAATTGAGTTAAATTAGAAATCAATTAATGAATAGCAAAGTAAAAAATATTCCTGTCAAGTCTCAACTCAAGTAATTTCTCTACACTTTTTTTTTCAAATATAGCATTCATCAAGTCAGACCTAAGGAGACAAAATGCTGAAAAAGAAGAGGTAGGGTTCTTAGATTTAGATAATATATTCCCTCTGTAGGAGATGATACTAAACACCTACCCTGATCATTCTGACTGTAATCCTATTTTGGAAAAAATGCAGTATCATTAGAAATGAAAAGTGAATGCAATTTTTTGTCTGATTTAGGTTAGCAATGTTAATATGAATGAATAGTAAAATCGTCATTGCTGGGTATTTATATTGGCTGGAAATCATAGTTCCCCAGTCTGGTTATGAGCCTGTCTTCATTTTGATGCCAATTGGCCATTTCTACAACTGGAAAACCTGCAAAACAAATGTGTTTCATGTTTAATGATATTGTAATTTACTCTGAAGTCAAATGGCCGTCAGATCGTAAAGTGTGTGACGGCCTGCAGATGAAAATGTTTGAAGAGAAATATTGGAGAAAAAGAGGGACTTTGTTAATGATAGAAAATTACAGTGATCAGAATCTTTAAGGCATATCTGTCAGATGGCACTCCATCTTAGTATGGCTCTGAAGTGGAATGACTTTGCTCTTCCTTCACATAAAAAAAAAGATTAAGTGGGTCTCAGATATGCACTATCTTATTTTATCCCCTTGCTTAGCTCACTAAAATAGTGTGAGAGAGAGGTAGTGGGAGTAAAGTCTATCAGAAAATAACATTTGTTTATGAAAGGAAGAATTAAAAAGAAAAACACTTCTTATTTTCATCCTATCCCATATATGTATTAGTTTGCTGATGAGATTTTTAGAAAGACACTGACATATTTAATATTTTTAAACTTTCATAACTGACCCATTTGTATTATTTTCTCCCTTATCATAGGCTGTGATCTAAAGATAATATCGGGCTCTTTTAAAATAAATGATATGAGATAAGGAATGATAAGTACCAAATCCGTTTTCCTAAGCCAATTAAATGATATTACTAAGCAAATTTTGAAGAGGAAAAAGATTTACGACTTTATTTATTCATGATCAGTAATGGCCTCTTTCCTTTCATTAATGTCTTCATTTATGGGTAAAATGACCTTGTTCATGGGTTTAGAATTGTCCTTAATAGGATAAACTAGAACAATAGAAATCATTGACCCCAAAATGACTTCCCCTATTTGAGTGCCTTCCATCTCGATTCTAGTTCATACAAGTATTAACCTTGATAATGGAAGCTCCATTTTAGATACACACCATTATGATGGACCATTATCATCAATCGTGTGAAAATAATGTGCCAGATGCTCTTCACAAGTCTTGTGCTGCCTCAACTCTCTCTTTTTCTCCACCCCTATCTCATTTTTTCCCTCCTCCCCCCCCCCCCCCCCCTCTCTCTCTCTCTCTCTCATCTCGTTCACACATGACCTGGTAAACCGTGTAACAGAGCCCAAAAGCGTACACACTTATCTTTGTGTTATAAGATACAGAAATGTTAGGTGCACAACATGTACAGTATATCATTTTATTTTGCCATGGCAGTTTCTTTTAGGCGGTTTACTACATCAGATGGGAACGAGACTTAGGAAGCAAGATGTCCAAGAGCAAAATTTCTCACTAGACAAAAGTTACTAAATTTGATCAGTATTACATAAAACTAACGTACATTTACGAAGAAAAATCCATCTGAGAGACAATATTATTTCTGGACTGCTACATTATGTGGGATATGAAACATTTTCATTGAGACTTTTTCTGTTGCTTGATTGAAGCTGTCATGCATTCAGTCTGTAAATTAAACTTGTTTTGATATCTAAGGAAATGTTTTGGTTGAACCCATTTAGGTTAAGAATTTTCCAAAGGTCCAATTGAATCAGCATTGCTCCTCAAATTGGCACCTGTTATTCTTACCTTTCACTGTTTTTGACAAATCAAGATATAAGATGAACCTATGTGAATTCATGGAAATTACAAAATGCAACAAAAATTGCCAGTTTATGTGAGAAAATAGTGATTATTATTTCCACTCTGACTTGCTAAGTTAGAGACTTCAATGCATATTTGCAATCAAATTTTTTTTTAACTTATGAATGACACAATGTACTACAACAAAAATTGACTTTAAAATTTTCTAGGATTTTTTCCTCTCTTTGCTTATGTATTGTGTCATGGGGTCGAAAGATAATGCAAAATCATAACAAAAAGCTGACACTAAATTGCTGTTTTATTTCTAACCAGAGGAGCCATGTTATCATTTTTTTTTTTTTTTGGTCCTCTTTTCAACTCCTTGCAGTTTGAGGAGGTAGAGGAGGAAGCGGAGAAGAAAGAGGGCGCCCCCTTTCGACCTAATCGAATAAGCAGTGTGCGATTTGAAGGGATCGAAGACGAAGAGGATATAGGACTGCAGGATGAAAAACCTTGAAGAGGACCCTCTTGTGGCCAAACTCTGATACTCCCTCCAATGGATTGCAAAGTAGATGAGCTATGTAATTGGGCATTAATGAGTCTTAACGTACATAGGCTCCTACTATTTCTGTAAACTGAATATTGTATGTCAAGAAAGTGTCACCAAAGAAGATTTTAGTGGGTTGTAGAGTCCAGTTCTGCAGAAAGTCGAAGTAATTTTAGTGAGAGAATGTTCACAATTCATAAATGAGTCTTAGAGAGAAGGTTGAGTTCTGGGAAAGGTGAAAAATAATTTAAGGTGAAAAATAATTTTGAGCTTTCTTATTCTTTTTATGTCACTTTGGAAGAATATCATAGCAGAAATGTCCTGTGAAAAGGATTGCTCTTCAAATACCCTCCTATTAGAAATATGACAGGCCGAACATTCAAGCCACACGTGTGTGCAGTCCCACATTTCTGTGTGCAGCAAGATTCGGTCAACATCTTATATATTTGATGATTCCAAAACCTCACAGTATCCATCAGTTCTTATGTAGACATGATCACCCTTTTCTAATTGCTTTGAGACAGTTTCTTTCACAATGTAATCACATGACCAGAACTCCACTTTATCTTTCAAAATGTTTCCTGTCGATGTGATGGTAATTTATTATGGAATGAATGACATCCGTATGGACAGGTTAAATATACCAATGGCTGGCCCTTATGAGCTTAACTATATGCCATTTCCCCTAGAAAAGTTGCATTGATTGTAATGCCTTTCACTGTAAAGGCATATTCAGAAATTTATATCAATAATTTTATATATTTATATATTTATGAAACACTTGCAAAAAGAGTCCAAATAAAAATTCCGCTTGAGCAAAAAAAAAAAATTCACTAATGTTTCGGTCATAGACCTTAGTTTAGTGTAGTAAAATCATAATGATGTAATAATAATGAAATATTTATATTATTAATTAAATAAATTATTCAGTATATATATGAATTGAATATTAAAAGTTCCTTAACACATACATCAGATTTATAAATTAGCATGAGAAGAAATAAAACTTGAAACAAATATTTGTTTCAAAGAAGTTTTATTTTTGTCTTCATTATGAGTGTGAGTGGAGTCAGTTTATGCCTGTAAAATGGCAAGTAGATAGAATGGGCTAATAGAGTGGAGAGCATGCATTGTGAATTCAGAATTGTTATTGAAGTCGGTGACTGGGTTGATAACAACCTGTGAAGTGCTTTGATCGGTTAATTGGAAATGGATAGGTGCTATATAAGAACATTTGTTTTGCCGTCATTGTTATAATTGTTTTTGCCATTTGAAAAATATTAGAAATAGAAAATCACAGGTTGCAGATGATAAGTAGTATCAATATAAGTATCGATATAAGATAGTGATGCTGTATTGTAATTACAGTACATGAGCATAATTAAGTACATGTAATGATATATATTTAATACATGAATAGGGTAGAGGCTATTTTATCTCTGGGATTGCATTATGGGAGCAATAGTAACTGAATGCCAACTATGTTGTTGGCCATGCGTTTAGAATAAACAAAAACAAACATCTACAGTATTGCCAATGCTCACCATGCAGTATTCATGAAGGATTTTTTATTTGGATTCCAAGATTTATGTATATTAGTAGTATACTCAAATAACACAACAACAACAACAAAAACACTGAAACTGAACAAGTCATTTTTCAAGAAGATTGCGGCAAAATCATTTGTGTGTTAAAGCATGTGTAGCGAAAATCGTTTTTAAAAAGAGACATTCACACTCAGGTGTAAAGTGATTCTATTGGCTGAACATGAATACGATGAGAGTGAAATCAAGTATTTCTTTTTGCTTATGGCATATTAAATGGATTTGGTGTAGATGAAATAGAAAACAGGTATAGTCCTGTTCAGAATACTGATTCAAAAATAATTTTATAGTGTTTTATCCTAATCACTCTTACAAATAAGATGAAATTAGGATTAAATCTTTTTCAAAATAACATCCCAGGACTTCGCCTTCAAGGCAGATAACTATTGGCTTTTTCATATGATTGCAAAAGAATTTGAAAATTTGAATGCTTATAAGTTATGACAGAAAAGCAAATGGTATTGATAAAGTTTTTACAAACAACTACCACAAATAATACAAGTAGTAACAATCTGTTTTATTTCTGGTAGTTGTTTTTATATGAAAAAAAATGTACCAATTTTCTTGAGGGAAATTAATGTGTGATCACCAGGAATTGTTATGAATTGCAGAAAAATGAATGTGTACATATTTTAAAAGCTGAAGAAAATATCATATTGTGTGTGTATGTATTGTCATGCTATTTAAAGTCTAATTTGTAATAGTAGAAAATGTAGACAGAGAACAATAAATAATATTTATAAAGATATAGATATAGATTGATGTAGATATAGATATGGATATATTTGTATAGTTAATGAAATCTTTGAAATTAAGTAAAATATATTGTCTTTGAATACATGACTTTATGCGAAGAAGTCAACAAATTTGCACAGATTGTATAGTATTCTATTTTTATAGAGGTTGCAAGAGCTTTTTGAGCCCCCCCCCCCCCCCTCCCCACCCCCACCCTCACATCAAAGAACGTGGGATCTGCTTGAAGTGGCTATGACAACGGATTGGCTTCAACCAACATCAACATGATCACAAAGATTTTCAAGAACTCAACTCAAAGATAAGTTCAATAGTCTGTTGTGGTGCCTAGAGAAATCATGTTCGCACTATGTAATATGCCAATTCAATGTTCACTTATTTCAAAAGGTTTTTCCTTAATTTGCCTTTTTATAAGTCTTTGCAATCATGTTCATTTTACTATCTTTATAGACTCAGTTGAGCTATTTATCATTAGCATTTTTTTGTGAATTCTGAAAGATTTATGTGACTGTTTAAGCATGGCAAAGTATGGCATGGGCATGATGTCAAGTATGCACTAAATGAAACGGGTGAATCCCCATATCATTGATGATCTCTTCTTTCAAAATTACAACTTTTCTACTCTGTCCAATTTTTGAGAAACCTTCATTTCTGCCACCATTTTGTGAAAGGTTAATTGCCCTTTAATCCATATTTCCCTCTATCTATTACAGTGTTTGCAAGCACATTCAATTGATACCATAAACATGGCAGCTGAGTTACAAACAAACCAAACTATATTTCGAATCCGACAACATTTCACCGATTTCTAAAATAGTTTTAACTGCTAAACTGTTTCATAACCAGCTACTCACAACTGAGCAACATCTGAACTTCAATTCCCTCAATATATTTTACAGCATGCAGAACAATTATTCTTAAGAGAACTACTTGCTATCATGTAGCATATTGTGATTATAGTATTTATGCTAATTAATTAGATAATTATCTCTATATCTTCATCATTTACAAGGTCCCCCTGGTGTTGGGGAATTGCAGATTCATCCCAGACTATAACAATACCTGCTAGCATGTACTGGATTAGGCTGTAACCTCAAATCTCCAAAGAGATTTGAGATGTACAGATGAATTTAGGAGAGAATTTATTTTTGAAAAAAGTGTTATATATCATCAGCGTTTGCTGTTTGTGTTTTGTCATAAGCGGACATTTATTCAGGTATCCCAAACTCTGATTTCCTATGTAATGTTGTAGAAAATCTGCATCTTTTTGGTGTATTCCAGTCTTGAATAGAAAACACATGATCAAATCAGAAGAATAGGAGTAAAAGTGATTTGATGCATCTAATATGAAAAGTGTCACTTCCAAGACCTGTTTTTTTTTTCTCAGTAATGAATAATGTGTGACTATGAATGTATTTATGAAGTTTATTCATCTCTTTGATGTTGCACAAGGGAATTTTTTTGAAATAACAAAATTTATTCTCCTGTAAGTTCATTTCATGAGAAAGATTTGTCTGGTCTAATTATTTAAATTTTCATCTTCAGCTTGAGGTGGTCAAATTTCTGAAAACTCTTTGTTCTACTCTTTGTTCTTTTTTATGTAAGTAACTAAGCAGAGGTAGAAGTCAGACATTGTTAAAGATGAACATTCATGAGCTCAAAATAGTTTCCTCCCAAAGAGATTGTTTATGGAAGTGAACTAATTGGAGCTTCATGAATTAACGTTTGAGCATGCATGGGTGCGTGTGTACTAAACTATCTCTATCTACTAGCTTTGCCCTGGTGTACTGCCTTTAGAAATCATGTTTGGATTATATAATATGTTGTAATGTTTGCACATTTTAGTAGGTGGGGCACCAGGCTATTGAAACTGCCCTTAGGTTGATTTGAGGAAAGTTTTTTGCAATCTTGCTTTGGATATTCTCAGTTCTTCCATCTCACTGAAAGTCAGGGTATAAATATAGTATGATTTGATGGTCAGTTATTTACTTTTGTGTAGAAGAAAACACATGTTTAGTTTTAAAGGCCTGGTCAGACGTTACCCGTAACGATAAACTATATGCATGAATAATATACTGATAGTGACAACAATAAAAGTGGTGGGACCTCACACCGATTTTCACCACGATGAAAATGTTGGTTCTGTCAATCAAACTCTATGGACACTGCCACTTTTTCTACCATTGATGTCACATCAAAGGGAGTGAAATGATTGGTTCACAGATATTATTGTTAAGTCTTATGGAGAGCGATCATTTGCTCATGCTGCCTCTTCACTTTGGAATACTATTCCATCTCATTTGAAGGATTCATCCACAATATCTCAGTTTAAAACTGTCTTGAAAACGTATCTGTTCAAAAAGCATTTTGAATGAGCTATATTGTGTATTTTATAGCATCCGTCTATCCTTATTCTTCCCTTTCTTAAAGCGCATAGAGATGCAATGGCAGTGATATATGCTATAAAAGCATTGTATTATTATTATTATTATTATTATTATTATTATTATTATTATTATTATTATTATTATTATTATTATTATTGTAATTGTTATTATTGTTATTATTGTTATTATTATTATTATTATTATTATTATTATTATTATTATCGATTTGTCCACAACCTAATGATCAGTTGGTAAATTAAGAAGTAACCGGATTTCATCCAGAAATCTAGGGTTAGTCTTTGTTTCAACAAGTCCTCATCTTATTCGTAATTCTCCTTTTCAATCTAGTCCATGACCTTTCGCAGAATATGAGCTGTCCCGAGCAGGCTTGCTTTCTGTATGGTTTCAAACGATACGTCGACTCCTAGATCAGCCAGGAAGCTCTTATGTCTTGTTGTCACTGTTCCCAAGGCTCCGATCACTATTGGTATGACTCTCGTCTTCACCTTCCATATCCTTCTTAGTTCCCATGCCAGGTCGTTGTACTTTTGTATCTTTTCTTCCTCCTTGCTCCACGTCCTGCAGTCTCCAGGAATTGCAATGTCTATGATGAGACATTCCTTGTCCTTCTTTTTCGTTAGAATGATGTCTGGTCTTCTAGCCTGTATAACCTTGTCTGTTTGGATGTTGAAGTCCCACAGAAGTTTTACATCTTCATTCTCGATCACGGGATCCGCCCTGTGATCGTACCATTTGTCTGCATGCGGTAATTCATACTTCTTCGCCAGACCCCAATGGACTGCAGCAGCCACTCTATCATGCCTTCCCTTGTACTCTGTCTGTGCCATTTTACTGCATTCACTCACAAGATGCATTACCGTTTCATCTTTGCTATGGCACATTCTGCATGATGGTGATGTTTCCTGTTTCTCAATTTTTGCTTTCCTGTAGTTTGTTCTCAAAGCCTGGTCCTGAGCAGCAACTAACAAACTTTCAGTCTCCCTTTTCAGGTTTCCTCTTTTCAACCACTGCCAACTCTCTGGTGCCGCAAATTCCTCTGTCTGTCTTAGATGTTGTCCGTGCATCACCTTTCCTTTCCATCCTTCAAGTCTCCCATTTCTCTGATCAGCCTTGAGCTGTTTTGCTGTCAAGTCTTTTCCTTTCTTCATAGACCCTTTAATGGCAGTCATAATTTCATCCATCTTTCCATCAATATAGCAGTATAAGCTCTGTTCTTCATACCTTACAGTTTCCTCTACTCCCATGAGTCCGCGTCCTCCGTGCTCTCTTGGCGCATATAGCCTATCTACATCAGATTTGGGGTGGAACATCCCATGCATAGTCAACAATTTCCTTGTTTTTCTGTCCAAAGTATCCAGCTCCTGTTGGTTCCAATCTACTATGCCTGCAGCGTACCTCAACAGGGCCACTGCCCATGTATTGATAGCTTTGACTATGTTTCCTGCATTGAGTTTAGATTTGAGCACCTTTCGAACTCTTCTGATGTATTCGGCTTCAATCTTCTTCTTCATAGCTTGGTGTTTCACCCGATCTGCCTCTAGTACTCCTAGATATTTGTAAGTATCGTCTGCTCCCATTGCTCTGATCTCTTCATCATTTGGCATTCTGAAGCTGCTACCATTGATTTGTTTACCTCTCTGTAGAGTGATCACTGCATATTTATCCAGCCCAAACTGCATACCGATGTCTTCACTGAAGATTCGAACAGTGTTGATAAGAGAATCTATGACCCCGTTCTCACTCACTTTTGAAAGTGGTCTTAGTTAGACCGCTCCAGAGGAACGGGTCTTGAGGAACGGTTTGCTAGCGTTCACACTCCGAGCAGTTTTTCTCGCTCAAACCGCTCCACGATTCAAAGTGGCCTTGTTGCTATGGCAGCTCAGTTCAGCGGGTCAAATTTTTCGCGCGGAATACAAACTGATGTACCGTAGCGTGCCTGCCGGCTGCCCGATCGATTGCTTTTGCTTTGTTTTGTGCGCGGAACGTCACTGGCTCACTTCCGGTTGAAGTACGCTTTCGTTCACATTGCACGTTTAGAGCGGTCCATACCGCTCTTAATAAGACCCGTTCCTCAAGACCACCTCCCCGAGGTGGTCTTCTGGAGCGGTCCAGAAGACCACTTCCTGGACCACTTTGACCGTTCACACTCACCTAAGAACCGTTCCTGAGGAACGGGTCTTAGATAGACCGCTCCAAAAGTCCACTTTCAAAGTGAGTGAGAACGGGGTCTATGTTGCGCTCCGACTTCCCAAATAATTTCAAGTCATCCATGTATAACAGATGATTAATCTTTGCCTTGCTTTTGAATTCATATCCAAGTCTGGATATTATTATTATTATTATTATTATTATTATTATCATCATTATTATTATTATTATTATTATTATTATTATTATTATTATTATTATTATTATTATTATTATTATTATTATTATTATTATTATTATTATTATTATTATTATTATTATTATTATTATTATTATTATTATTATTATTATTATTATTATTATTATTATTATTATTATTATTATTATTATTGTTATTGTTATTGTTATTGTTATTGTTATTGTTATTATTATTATTATTATTGTTATTTATTATTATTATTATTATTATTATTATTATTGTTATTATTATTATTATAATTATTGTTAAGGTCTGTCTTAACAAAATCGGTGGCAAGCGATCCTAACAAGACAATAAAATTGGTGAAGGAGGTTCATGAACATAAATCATTATAGGGAAAGTTCTCCCCATTTACAAGTTGGTTTTTAAAGAAACGGATCAGTGAAGATTTGAGCAAAATACGATAAGAAAGTTATGAATATTTGAAGTTGTAATCAATCAAACACAAGTTGGACTCTGTGACGTATCTTGCGAGCTCCTCTCCCATTTGCCCTGTACCTAAAAAATCATTAATTTCCATTTTCTCTAAGGAAAATATTCAATCATACTTGCATCTTAGATATAATCATTGCTCATATGTTTTTACGCAAAACCTGTGTGAAACAAAATAATGAATTCCTTCATCAAAAACTTAGAAAATGAAAATTTATGAGATTTTCTGTACTGAGCAATTGGGAGAGGAGCACAAAGTTGCCAATTTGTGTTTGATTGATTACAATTTCAAAAAATCATAACTTTCTTATTTCTGTCAGATTTTGCTCAAACTTTCACTTCTCTTTTTCTCTCATTTTTCTGCTTTAATTTAAATAAACTTAATAGCAGGGTGGACTTTCCCTTTAATGCTTGACCTAGTCACATAGTATGACAACAATTTTCAATGCCTTTTACACATATAAAAAAAAAAATGGGAACAATTAGTCATTATAGTTATAGTTAGCATGACTAGTGAGATCTGACCTGTCCTTTAGAATGTATCACATGCCTCTTCTGTGCATTCTTACTGATGATGATTTACATCTGTTTTTTTTTAATAATTGTTCTTAATTTGTGCCTTGAGAGGAATTAGGAAGCTACGTTGTAATGAAATGCCTTTTTGTTCCATCATATTGTGCTTATCTTTGTATATTTTTGTGTTTGGAATCAATATAGAAATTGATTTTAATCATAGATACATTGTTGATATTTGAACTGTTCTTATATTTTCAAATAATCTTGCCTTGAATTATACAAGAATGAAAATCTGAAATCACTTTGAATTCTTTAAATTTTGTTCATATTTACTTTGTAGGACTTTTCTTCATCTTTTTTTTAAACCTCTGATTCATTGTGAAATTATGGAGAGGCATTCTGCATTGTCTCCATAAGGGAATGTAGTGTATTGCTTTCTTTGGCCATGTTTGATTAAAACATTTATTTCAAGGAGATGCTTGATAGACTTGGTCTTGAATGTAATTATATTGGTTAAAATCAAAGCAATCAAATGTAGATTTCTTGGGATATTCTCTCCAGGTTCTATGGTGAGCGAGTATTCACAATTGAAGACTTGGTAACACCATGTGGTAGCCTTAGTAAAACAGTTGCTGATATATTCTTTCACCAAAAGAACCGGCTTGTGGATTTTTAGAGGAATGAGGGAAAAGGAAAGAGATGTTAAGTGATAAGAACTATTTTTTGGTTTCTATTCTTGGTGTTTATATAACAAAAATGAGGTGAAATGGAAAGAGGAAAAGGAAAGGAAGGAGTAATCGAGATTAGAACATTTTTGAGCAGGTCGCAGAAATTTTGAAGAGTGTAGTTCTGAAAAGAACTGTTGATATTTCTCTGCATGCATGAGGAGTAGTTCTGAAAGGGAAGTTTCTTTATTTTGTTGTTGTTGAATACATCCATGAGGGTAGACCAAAAAGCCTAAAATTGAATTTTGAGTGGATCTATCATAAGATGCAAGGGAAAAGTTTTTTTCTAATTGGCTAATAGGAGAAAAGTTGACATTGCGATCACATGTACCTTTTAGTAACAAGTTCTTTCCTTTATGACTGGGAGAACCTTTGTAGAATATATCATTCTAGAGATATGAGATGCATTAAAATTAAATTACAAACCACCAACAATATATTTCATGCTTTGTTACAGAATTTTGGTTACTTGTATGATCATATCCATTCAGTGGTGTCATAACATGATAAGCTCCAAGCCATGTATATATCATGTATTGTGTGTATGTGTATTAGTATATATTTATAGACAACAGTATTGCATCAATGATATATTCAACGTAAATTATAAAGCTGTGTGTTTGTATATTTTCTACTCTAAATAATAAATGTTTTGAAAGAGGATAATGCAGCAATATGTAAATTTCAGAACATGTCAGTTTAATTATGCATTCAACAGCTATAGTTAACACACCCTATGGATTTCATCACGGTTGAATAACATTAGGTATATACCTGCTGTGAATATTGTAGTATAATTTGTATATACCATTCCCCTTGGGTTTTCTACTACACAAGGAAAAGAATTGTTGAGAGTAATCCTCACAGGAATTTATTCATCAATATTCAAAATAGAAATGGTATGAGTAAAATTTTATTACAAGGCATAACATTTTGGTGTTTTTTTTTTTTTTTTTTTTTTTCTGCATCAGTTTACAACCTGATGTATATTTGGAATATAAAATGATGAACTTATTTAAAGGGAGATTGTGTGCTGATTTAAATAGTTATATTAGGAAACCTCAGGCAATGAAACAATTTTTTTTCCTCTCCAAAGTGGGATAAGGTCATTTCACCAGATCCAAAAATCTTACTGGGGGGGGGGGGGGGGGGGGGGGGGGGGGGGGTCTGTGCGAAAAACAAAACAAAACATGAAAAACAAAAGCTAGTAACATTTTCTTTAACTAAAAAAAAAAGTTTCTCCTATAGTGCCCCTCAGGGTGACCAATAGTATTGGTAAGTGAAGTAAAGAGATGTTTGGCTAAATTTTGATATGAATAAATAATGTTCAGTCCTGTGAACTAATGAATATGTAGGGGCATTATTAAATGGAGAGAAGTGACTTCATCCCATTTGCAGCCCTAAATTTTGAAGTTGTGTGAGTATGCGATAAATTACAGAAAGAATTATAATTGGAAAACTTGCGCGGATGTGAAAAGCTTTATAATTTGCTTCCCGAATACCGACAAGAGCAAGATTTTCATTTCTTAAAAAGGAGTTATACATGTATATAGAACTTGTGACCTTGAAATTTCATAGGCAGTATCTACAGGATGTCTACTAAATCTGTACAAAATTTTCCGGAATTTTGTGTAAGTCTGCAAAAAGGATGATGTACCTTTAATGCATGGTAATGAAATGGAATTATTAAATACTGTCTCAAAGGGTTTATAGAATAATAGGAACTACGGTACTAATTTTCAAACATGAATGCGTTGTAATGTTATTAATTTCACGAAAAATAACGTTTTGGGTGCTTCTTATAATAATTATACCCACATATTGCATTGTTGAAGGGATTTTGTGTTCTTAATGTTGTTCATGTATATTGATAACTGTCTTTGAGTAAATAAATTCTATGAGACTTGTTTTTCTGCCACTTTTAAAGGGTATTGAAAGAATTTTTGCAAGGTGGATTACTGTGTTTTGCACCATAATGCCTTTGGAGTTATGTATATTTATTCTTGGTTCTATGATTTTACAGTGACATAACAATAAGAAAAGAAATTAAGTATATTTACACGGACTCGGAATTCCAATTCCATCACGAAATTTAACAGATGTCATGGATGTATTAAGGTAAAATTTGAATAATAAAACAACAAGGCTGTGAAAGGCTTTCGTACCATTATCCTATGACTGTCATCTTTGTTCGTATTTGAAGTTGGCCTATGATTGTCAGGTGCGGATCCAGGATTTTGTAAAAGAATGGGCCGGAGCCGGAAAAGTACACAATTAAGGAGGCATTTTTTTTCCCCATTTCATCGTGTACTTAAAGGGACCGAAAAGTCGCCAATCGTGGTGTTTTGGAGCTTGGCCCGGCTCGGGTAATATTCAGGAATCTCCGTACATCTTCGGTAAACGCATGAATTGTGTGTATGCAGCACGCATGCAACCGGAGAAAGACGAACTGAAAAACCCAACTGACAAACTACCCCACCCTCTACGGCAGTTTTGTTCGCTGCTCCAAGATTGTTGTTATGCACGGCCTTGTAACAGGGGCAAGCGAATGAAATTGAACGTACATGGATATCGAGCGGTGGCTCCCTTTAATGTATGCCAGTTAGGTTTCAGAAGGGGGGGGGGGCGGCCAATTCGCCCCCCCCCCTCCTGGATCCGCCCCTGATTGTGATTTGTGAGCACCCCTGGAAATGCGTGTCCGTTGACAAATTTGAGAGTGAAGATTCACAGTAGGCTATAGGGAAATACAACACCTCTCAGGTCTCAGCAAATTTGCATAATTAACATAAAAAATGAAAATGATGCAGAAAATGATTAAGCCAATGTTAATTCTGTATCTTAATGTAGGCAAAAATTAATTTAATCTTTTGTTTAGAGACTTGCTTACAAAGCAATGACATCATCACAACATCAAATTGCGATAGACTTTCCAAAGTTTAGGTCCAGAGAAGTTCAAGGCTCTGTAAAGCTCTGGGCCCTTTTTCATAAAACTTGTTAATAACAACTGCCCCATTTCTAGGACAAATTTGCTCTCAGCCAATCAGATTCAAGAATTTTTAGCTTTTAACTATTATAGTAACTTTTTATTGATAACAAATTTTATGAAACGGGGCCCAGTTTACAAGAAAGTATCCATTCAATAAAAAGGCGAGCACTTCATAGGGTTTATGATTTTCCACCCCTATGTTAATGCCCACATCATATATTTTGTAAAATCCTGGTGATTCTTTTAGTTCTTTGGAACTATGTCATGAAATGCGGGAAACATGTTCGTGAAATTATCAATTGTCACTTTTGTTCGAGCTAGCGAAGCGAGTAAGTTAAGAAAATGTTCATAAATGAAAATAGTATCTTTTAACTATTGTTGTCGGTATGTGTACATAATGGCCAACATTTCGTCAAAATTTCCAAATCTAAAAACATTTTAAAATATTTGAAGCAAAATTTCATACCTGTGGATAGCCTATGGTCTGTTTTATTAAATAACAACTAAATATCAGGCGTTATTTTACGCTCGAGTGAGCAAAGGCCTCTTTTGTGCAAAGGTGCAAAATCCAGACTTGACAAGAATTGGTATTTGTTCTGGCTTGTATCGGCACAGTTGAGAGTCAAGTAAAGGCTTATAAATGTTCACATTTTGATCAATAACAGACATTTTATGAAAGAACAGGTTTTGATCGCTCTATGTACTTACGCATCTTATCAACATTATTATGCATCAGTGAGCAATTAACTACTTTATTGAGTTTTAAATTCAAGCTGGCGTTCTCGGTCAACCACAAAGTTTTAATGGGATGTGTCAGGAAATACAGAAAAAAAAAGCCTTTTCTTTCTTCCGTGCTTTTTAATGATTAAAATGTCTTATTCTTTTCAAGACTCTCAACTTTGCTGATACCAGTGAGAACCAATCACTAGCGTACCCCGGGGGGGGGGGGGGCAGGGGGCAGACTGCCCCCTGACAACTTTTGACAGAAAAAATAACATTTTCCCCCTATTTTTGACCCTTTTTTTTTTCCAGAGAATTCTGGACCCCATAAAATGTGATATCACCCCCACCATTGAGTGACTTTTGGAGCGCTGGGGTAATTTTTTTTCCCACTTGATGGAAGAGACCCTAAGCTACCTACAGGTATAACAATTTCCCACAAATATTTTGAAATATTTATTTGGGGATACTTTTTTCTGACTGTTAACTTTTTTGAGGGGACGCACTGTACAGAATTATTATTTAAGAATTTTGTTCGAGCAAGGGAAGCTGAAGTGACCGAATTTAGGAAGTTGTTTTCTTTCCCTATAAGTTTGTCGGTAAAGCCATACATTTTGTCCACATTTTGTCGGTTTATTTCATCAACAGAAAATTAAATCTACCGACAATTAAAGAGGCGAGACGCCGGTCTAAGTAGGCTTAAACTCTTCATTTAAGGGGGGGGGGGGGGTCACCCAAATATGATGAAAATTCATCTAATGTAACAATTTTCTGTTCTTTTCATATTCTGAAACTGTGTAGTTTGCTTTCCATGTCCTAAAAAAAATCAGCATGAAAAAATCAAGAAAAGCTTTAAAATCAACTAATTACTGCACATTCTCCATGTGTGACCTTGAACAAAAATCTAAAACAATGGCAGAAAATTCACAAAATTTGCCATAATTTCATCAATTTTTCATGAATTTGTTTGCATGTTGTAGGGTATAACATAGTCCAGCAGATTGGTGCAGAAAATCGATGGAATTGTGCAATTTTTCATAAAAGCATGAAATTTGGCATGTATGTAGAGTTTTTGATGCCGAATAATTCTGGATATGGGGCCAACAAAAATTCGGGCCCTGGGGCCCGTTGTGCCCATTTTTATAAAAATTGGCCCTCTCAAGGTCTTTACCCTTCAAAGTTAATGAATCAAATTTAGTTTGATATAATGAAATATCATGTAGTATTTCTCGACCTCTAAAATCAGACAAATGCTTTAGGTGACCATTTTTTTTCAAATAAAGGGCCATCCTATATATCAAATTATCATAAAGTCACTGATATGCTGAATATAAGTAAAATGCTTCTAATTGTGATCAGTCAACATTACGTTTTTGAAATCAACAACATAGGTGCCTCAGGTGCCCATTATAACAAAAAAGGCCCATTTAATGCCCAAATAATTTATCTCCAAAATAAGATATTTAAAACATATTTGGTTTAAATTTTAAATGGTAGACATTAATTTTGACATCAAGGTCATATAAAAATCCCACTTTAGGAATTACATGAGCCCATTAATGGCCCATCAAAGACAATTCTTACCCTCACAAGAGGATTCAACACGGCCCCCAAAGAGTTTGAATATGCATATAACCTTGAGTTTGGGCTTTAAAGTATAACTATTGGCAAGGTACAGGTAGTATGTTTTATAAGCAGAATACCTCTAGTGTATAGGGTTACTTCCTCTCATTAAAATGGTCGTCATATTAAAAATAACCACTGGTTTGTTTCAAGATGTCATTATTTGCATTGAGTTTGCTGTGTCTTGAAGCTTAGATCTTATAGATAGAAAGTCATGGATGTTGGAACTGTTTGCCTATAATAGACATAAGCGAAATACATGTATTTGGTTGAGACACAATGAAACCAAAGTAAAGGTATATCTTATAATGCTGAAACTTTAAAAGAGTGGGGAATTTCATTTCCAGGATTGCCATCAAATAGAAAAATACTGCGTAAGCGTTAAAGTGTAATTTGCATCTGATAATTTTGCATTTTGGCATAAAGCATCAAAACGCAAAATGGCTAATATGCTAAAGAATTATGTATTCAGGCTCTATTTCTTTAAATAGACATCCAACTTAATGGCATGTTGCTCTGGAAGAAAGCAGAAAAATCAGAGAAGTAGCTTGTTAAAAGTTTGAACGAAATCTATATCTGACAAGCAATATGAAAGTTGTAATCCCTATACAAATAGGAATTTCAAATTGGCCGAAACGGTAATGTCACTGTGATGTAGCGGCGGAGAACTCTCCCATTTGTTCCAACACACATGACTAAAATGTAAATTTTAAAAAAATAATTGCTAGAATATATTTTTAGTAGTGCCCAAGGGAAGGGGGGCTTATGAGAAAGAAAAAAAAAATGGTGTATGACAAAATCGAGAGTTGACCGGGAATACCTTACAATCGACTGACCCAACTGCCAATTTGCGATTAAAATAGTGATCTCATTTCTCAACATCGATAACTTTCTTATTTTTGGTCGGATTTCTTTCAGACTTTTATCATTATGTTTATCTGTTTCTGATTTTACACAAATCAACTTATTACAAAGTTTGGATTGCCCTTTAATAGGTGTTGCAGATGTTTATAAAGAATACAGATATTAATTGGCATCTTTATAAATCTTACGATGTGTAGGTTGTTTCGGAAGGACATATCAGTTTTGTCTTTTTTCGATATGGCCACGAAGATGAAAACAAGAGGAAAGTGTAGTTTTATCACTTACTTGCTTTGCATTTGATTATAGGTTTATTTTGTCATAATAACATTTATTTGTAACTGAGGAGAGTATTTTCTTGCTTCATCAGGATATCAATGTTTATTGTTCATAAATAACTCTTCAATAAGAAGAGAAACATATTTTAAAAGTTAGATTGATATTTTCTGTTTATAGAAATTTTCAACTTTTTACAAAGTTTGAATTGCCCTTTAATAGGTGTTGCAGATGTTTATAAAAAAATGCAGATATTAACTGGCATCTTTATAAATCTTACGATGTGTAGGTTGTTTCGTAAGGACATATCAATTTTGTATTTTTTTCAATATGGCCACGAAGATGAAAAAAAGAGGAAAGTGCAGTTTTATCACTTACTTGTTTTGCACCTGATTATAGGTTTATTTCGGCATAATAACATTTATTTGTAAAAGAAGAGTATTTCTTTGCTTCATCAGGATATTAATGTATATTATTCATAAATAACTCTTCAGTAAGAAGAGAAACAAATTTTAAATGTTAGATTGATATTTTCTGTTTATAGAAATTTCCAACATATATGTACTAAATTCCATGCTTCCAGATACAACGTAAACTTTAAAATGCCAATAGTCACATCTTAAATCACAACGGAGGCCATTTTAATGATGAAATGAAGTGACCCAACTATTCTGCCTATAATAACCAGCTTGTAAATAGCTTTGCTTTAAAGCCCAAACTCAAGTTACATGCAAATAGGTATTTTAACACTTTGGCAGCTATTTTGAATTTGTTAAATATGGCCAACCTCTATGAGCAGATGAGGAAATTAATCAAATTCAATTGTCTCGAATGGGCCATCGATGGGCCTATGTGGCCTGCTAAAGTGAGCTTTTTATATAACATCGCTTTCAAAATTGATGTCTATACCATTAGAAATTAGAAACAAAGATTTAGAAACATTATGTTGCAGATATATAAGTTTGGGCCTTTGGGGGGCCTTTTTTTGTCATAATGGGCACCTGCGCCACATATCTCATCGATCTCAAAGACGTAATGTCAACTGATCACAATTAGAAGCATTTCACTTATATCCAACAAATCAGTGACTTCATAATATTTTGATATATAGGGTAGTTCTTTATTTGAAAAATGGGCACCTAAAGCATTTGTATGATTTTAGAGGCCATGAAATATTACATAATATTTCATTATATCAAACTAGATTTGATTACATCAACTTTGAAGGGAAAAGACCTTGAGAGGGCCAATCTAAAAAAAAATGGGCACAACGGGCCCAAGGGCCCGAATTTTTTGTTGGCCCCATATCCAGAATTATTTGGCATCAAAAACTCTACATACATGCCAAATTTCATGCTTTTATGAAAAAGTGCACAATTATTTCACCAATCTGCCGGACTAACATTGCCTATGTGACCAATAACCCAAATTGACAGTCTAGCGCCATCTACAGGCCATAGGTATATATGTCACTGTACTATTTCAACAATTACATACATCTGAATCTACCCAACTTTTGCAACAAAATGCCAAATATGAACTTATTTTTTAGATAGATAGTTAGTTAGATAGATAGATGGATAAACAGATAGATAGATAGATAGATAGATAGATAGTTTTTATTTGTTTTTCTAGGAATCAGTTTTGTGATTAATTTTCTATAGATGAAAAACAGGATAACTGGAGTATGAGATGTCTGTTTCTATTCAAACTTTGCATGCTTGTTGATGAAATGTGTCTCTAGGAGGTGAATGATTTGGAATTTCATAAAAAGTTTTGTTTTTCTTGTAGTGTCATGAATGTATAATTAGTTCCAAAACAACAAAATACAAAAGAAATTCTATCATAAGACTATAAAAATATAAAATGTTTTAATTCTAATTAACTCATCTCCGAGAGATATATTTAGAGAACTTATGTGCTAAAAATCAACTTACTAGTGTGAAAGATAAGAGTAAGGTAGAGCTTGAGATTGACAAAAATTGGCTAATTTATGTAATAAATGTAATTTATGGTGATAAAATTTTGTGATCGTAACTTTCCTCGATATATAACCTTTCAATTCATATATGTTTTTTTTTTTATTATTATTTTATTTTTGGAAATTTCTTCTGAAATGGGCCAAATGTAAGTTTACTACCAGTTCCTTTCCCCCCCCCCCCCCCCCCCCCCCCCCCCCCCCCCCCCCCCCCCCCCCCCCCCCCCGGAGAGGCAGAGCGCTACAAAACAAAAGCTAAAGCCGCACAAAATTATAGGCATCTTGCAAGCGGACGCCACAATGGTGGCGCTACAACAAAACAATAAGATAACATTATGGCGTCGCCTGCGTACGTAGGGGAGCGAGACTATAGTTCTGTGGACTATATGCGCCACTATTTCCGGCGTCGGCGTCGTCGTCGACAAAGCTTATTCGTTTCTCTCGCAAAAATTTTTTCAATCAAATTACAAAAGGTGAGATCCAACTCGAGCGCCACATGGAAAGTAAGCAAAAAACGACACTTCACCAAAAGATGATTTTACTCTTAACGGAAACAAAATTGCAGATTCTAATGACTATAATTATGTTGATTGCTTTAATTTTTTTTTCACTAATATTGGTCCTCAACTTTCTGCCAAAATTGGGACTCCAAATAATAATGCTCATTATACGGAATTCTTTTCAGAACCGACTCAGGCATCTTTCTATTTAATCCCACAAACTCTAATGAAATAATTAATATTACTATATCATTAAATGCTTCGAAATCCCACGGTCATGATTAAATTAGTACTTCGCTTTTAAAGGACCCCACTGGAAATAAACTCTCGAGCTTTCGTGGGTTATCCTGTTCAAGCTTACATAATTTTGATCTGATATTCTTTTATTGTTGTATTTTAGAGGCTTGGCAAATAAATCAATTTCCTTGCTGACCCACTAACACACATATTTGATCAGTTATATACAGTCAGGTATTTTTCCTGACTTGTTAAAAATAACCGATGTAACTCCAACTTTTAAAAAGGATGACCAACATGAAATCAGCAATTACCGTCCTCTTTCTATTCTCCCCATTATATCCAAAATATTAGAGAAAATTGTTTATAATAAACACAACACAAAAATAAGTTGCCCCTAAAAACAAATCTATGTAATTTCTGAATCGGGAACCTTTGAGGAAATCCGAATACAGAGACATGTAGCTGTAATTCTCATCAGCTACCTTTCATGTGAAATTCAGGGGAAATCGTCACTTTGGTCACGCTTCAGTGAGCACGCCCTAAAGTCAAAATAGCCACTTTTGAAAGTTCACAAGCCCAATGTCATAACTTTGATTCATTGATATCAGAACAAAATTTCAAATTTTCAGCATCAGAAGGCATGCAACATACGTTTTATGTGCTTCCTAACATCCTAAATAACTTGTGCGCAAAATTTCACGGTTGAGTGAGCACGGGGTGAAAATTGCCAAAACTGCATTTTTGACATCTTTCCTATGGTAAACTTTATCTTATGCGATTGAATTCATGTTTTGAAAAGGTGTTTTAGACTTATGCAAGCAATATCCATTAATTCCAGGTTGAATGAGCACATAATAAAAACAATAAATTACCATAATGAATTATGCAGTAAGTTTTGCTTTGATTTTGTGCACTAAAAACCATCTGAATAACATTATTTCATTATGTCTTTATGACCTGCGTACATGTATCAATGATCCTATGGCATTTCATTCAAAATTTCAAGCTTCAATGAGCACGTGAGGCTTAAAAAGCCCTTTTCACGCTAATGGACTAAAATTCAATTGCTTACTTTGGTTACATAATCACAAGTCTTCTTGGGGAGTTCGTCTGATTTTATTTTGATGAAAATCCCAATATGTTACGCTTCAATGAGCACAAGAGATGAGCAAATTATGCAAATGAGAAGAAAGTTTGTAGGGCTTTGATCTTGCTATTGGCTATCAATTTGGCG
The DNA here is from genome assembly GCA_025618425.1 of Heliocidaris tuberculata. NCBI lineage: Eukaryota > Metazoa > Echinodermata > Echinoidea > Camarodonta > Echinometridae > Heliocidaris > Heliocidaris tuberculata. The sequence continues at coordinate 43,670,094 of CM046835.1, forward strand.
TTAAATTCCTGCTTGTTGGTGACTTCCTGAAGATAATATGTCGACAATTCCATGCAATAACTAATGAACCCCCCTCAAATCATCAATGAAAAAGTGCCCAAGTTCATTTCTGTTAAATATTGAGTCAGAGCAATTTTTCTTGTTGACCTTATAAAATAATTTTCATTCACTTCTGATGAAATTCAACAGAAAAAAAAGGGTCGCGTTCTTGCATTATTGCAAACAAACTCGATTTTTCGTGTGAGACGGATGCTTCAACATGACAATATTTAATGAATTCAATTAGCTCATATTTCTAGTCATATTAGGTTTAACATGTTTAACTTTGGTTTAACTTCATGTTCTACTGCTGTTTCAATAGCGAGTATAGCCACCGTTTAGCTCGATGACATCGTTGCATGTCCTCATGAAATCGACACTGCTTGCAATAATGCAAGAACACGACCCTTTATTCTTTCTGTTGAATTTTATCATTTTGATAAGTCATGGGCAGCAAAACGGGGGGGGGGGGGGGCTGGGGGCTGCAGCCAGTGGCGGATCCAGGATTTTTTGAGGGAGGGGGCTCAACATTCACAAATTCTAATAAGCAAAAAAAAAAAAAAAAAAAAGGTCCTCAGCATTTTGGGGCCCCTTCTTAACTCAAAAAATCTCTGACAAGCAAAAAAAAAAAAAAAAAAAAAAAAAAAAAAAAAAAAGGTCCTCAGCATTTTTGGAGCCCCTTTTTGGTCCGAGGGGAGGCCCCCCGCTGGATCCGCCACTGGCTGCAGCCCCCCCCCCCCACTTTTTTTGAGTAGACACGTTAAAAAAAATATCGGAAAAAAGGCTAGAAAATTGTCATTAATGAATGAAATCAGATCAGCCCCCCCACTTTCAAAAACGCTCCGTGGCCCCTGTAAGTGAATGACAAAATATTATACAAGAAAAATTGCGCTGACTCAAGCAAGGAAACCTGATTAAGATGTGGAATAATCAATATGCATCATGCATGCACCGGTTACAACTTCTTTTAAGTTGAATTGTAGATTTTGGGTACATGTAGAAATTCTCCCGTCAGAACATATTTTCAATAATGGATGAAATCAATAACAGAAGTGAAATTTGGCATTTTTTATTGATGATTTGTGTTAATTCTACCGTGAGTTATTGCATGGAATTGTCGATATAATTATCTCTAGGAAGTCACCAACAAGCAGGAATTTAACGCCAAATTAATATCCAGTAGCAAGATCAAAGCCCTATCAACTTTGTTCTCATTTGAATAATTTGCTCATCTTTTGTGCTCACTGAAGTGTAACACATCGAGATTTTTATCAAAATAAAATCAGACGAACTCCCCAAGAAGACTTGTGATATATAGTTAACCAAAGTAAGCAATTGAATTTTAGTCCATTAGCGTATAAAAAGGGCTTTTTAAACCCCACGTCCTCATTGAAGCGTGGAATTTTGAATGAAATGCCACAGGATCGTTGATACATGTACAGCGGTCATAAACATAGTGAAAAAGAAGTGTTATTCCGATGGTTTTAGTGCACAACATCAAAGCAATACTTACAGCATAATTTTGATATGGTAATTTTTTTGTTTTTATTATGTATTTATTAATTTTCACCCCGTGCTCACTCAACCGTGAAATTTTTCGCACAAGTCACTGGTATGTTGTTGCATGCCTTCTGATGCAGAATATTTGAAAATTAAAATCATTGAATCAAAGTTATGACATTGGGCTTGTGAACTATAAAAAGTGGCCATTTTGCCTTTAGGGCTTGCTCACTGAAGCACTGACTAAACGATTTCCCCTGAATTTCACATGAAAGGTAGCTGAGAAGTACAGCTACATGTCCCTGTGTTCAGATTTCCTCAAAGGTTGCTGATTCAGAAATTACAGAGATTTTTTTTGTAGGGAGAACTTATTTTTTATATGTTGTGTTTAGAGTATATTAAACTTTTTAAATATCCATAAAGTACTAAACCCAAACCAATACGGTTTTTGAAAAAAAAAATCATTCCACTGATCTAGCTCTTGTCCAAAATAACTGTGATAACGCCATTGCAAAAAAAAAAAAAAAAAGCAACAACAACAACAACAACAACAAAAACTTATTATTGGAATATTTTCAGACCTTAGTAAAGCGTTCGACAGTCTCAACCATGATATATTATTTTCTTAACTTTATTTTGTTGTGGTGTTCGGGATTCAGCGCCTTCTTGGTTGAAAAGTTAAAAGTAACCGAAAGCAATTCATTCAATGGTATTGATTCACAGTCCCTTCTATAACTAAGTGTATATAGTGTCTCCCAGAGATCTATCCCTGGCTTTTAAGTTTAGTGTGTGTCAACGATATAATCAGTACCTCATCATTATTATCCTTTATTTTATTTGCAGACGACACTAACATTTTTTTATTCTCATAAGAACCTAAAATCATTAGAAAATACTTTAAATGTTGAATAACTAAAAGTTTCGAAATTGTTAAGTGCAATAAGATTTCTCTCAATATTCAGAAAACTCTTTATGCATTTCAAACACAGTAAAATCCATGTAGCTAATATTCCTAATAATATTAAGATTGGCAACATTTCCGTCGAAAAAAGGAAGAGTTCTAGGTTCCTAGGGCGGTATTCTGAAAACTGTTTTATCTCTAATATTGTTGTATCTTCACCAATATAACAAAATTAGTATTCTGAAAATTGTTGTACCGTAACTTTTGTTGTAGCTTTTGTTGTGTCTTTGTTTACTCTGCGCATGATCCTATAATTTACATAATTATTCGCGCTGAAGATAATATCATGAGATAATTGGTATTCTGAAAATTATTTTATCTTTTGTTGTATCTTATCGTCCATGGTAATACAACAAAGCTTACTAGAATACTTACAACAGCTTGTAGCTGTTGTATCTCATGATATCGGCAATTTTCAACCTATATAGCTCAGAATGAGTACATCCTCGAATAGCAAGATGGAGACCGTGTTTGAAGAAGTTACAGGTGGGATTCGATGATTTTAATTTTTACATCAGTATGTGATTTGGTTTGAGCAGAAGATCAAGAGGGTGAGCCATTTTGTTAATTAATTGCATTCCAATAGCGTATGGCGCATTATATAAAACGCTTATAAAACGTAATTTAATAACTTCGCCCGAAATTGATATACGCGCAAGGCGCATCCTTATGTTTGACTCATGGACAAATTAAAACTTTGACTTAAAGGGGTGCTCCTATTGGTTGACCTACCTGTATAAAATCCATCTTGATTGGTAAAGTGTCAAAAAATGGGCGTGTCAAAGATGATATAAAGGCGGTCCTTACAGAGAAAATATCCCGCTAAAACAATTTTCAGAATACCAACTTACAATATTAGCGCTGTATTATCTACGGAAGATACAACAAAAGTTACAACAAAAGTTACAATTTTCAGAATACTACCCCTAGACGTTTTTGTTCATTACACATTGATAACTTCCTTATATAACATACTGTAATATTTACCAACCTCAATCCTATTACAGGGGCGGATCTAGCTTTTTTTCAAGGAGGGGGTTTGAGGGGCTGAGCTGGGTATTGCGAGGGAGCGTAGAGACCGAGCCCGAGCGAAGCGAGCGAGGGGGGAGGGTGTGGGAGGGGGGTATCCCCCCTCCCACAGTAGGGAGATTTTTCAATTTTAGGGTTGCTAGCTTGCGATTTTAAGCATACTTGCATGCTCTATTTTTTCTCTTTTTTGCCCAAATAAATGTTTACTTGGAAGCGAGCGAAGCGAGCGAGGGGGGAGGGTGTGGGAGGGGGGTATCCCCCCTCCCACAGTAGGGAGATTTTTCATTTTTAGGGTTGCTAGCTTGCGATTTTAAGCATACTTGCATGCTCTTTTTTTTTCTCTTTTTTGCCGAAATAAATGTTTACTTGGAAGCGAGCGAAGCGAGCGAGGGGGGAGGGTATGGGAGGGGGGTATACCCCCTCCTACAGTAGGGAGATTTTTCATTTTTAGGGTTGCTAGCTTGCGATTTTAAGCATACTTGCATGCTCTTTTTTTTCTCTTTTTTGCCGAAATAAATGTTTACTTGGAAGCGAGCGAAGCGAGCGAGGGGGGAGGGTGTGGGAGGGGGGTATACCCCCTCCTTCAGTAGGGAGATTTTTCATTTTTAGGGTTGCTAGCTTGCGATTTTAAGCATACTTGCATGCTCTATTTTTTTCTCTTTTTTGCCCAAATAAATGTTTACTTGGCAGCCCAAGGGGGGGGGGGGGAGTTTAAACCCCCTAAACCCCCCCCCCGTAGATCCGCCACTGTATTATTTCCCTATTCGTATTTGTGCAGGATCGTCTTACTTTTCTCAATCCTATCCACTATTTTTTTCAGCTTAAACCATTGATTTCAGAAATATTCAATCTAACTAACTCAAAATTATCAATAACGCATAAATCAATAAGACACCATGGCCCTGACTTGTGGAAAAATCTACCTACAAGGCCACAACAGTTAAAATGTGCTCCTCAATTTGCTCTATTAAAGTGACTATGAAGCGCAATCATTATACTCAAATCCTCCACATTGACTATCTTTATTATTTATTGATTATTGATCCATACAACAATCATGAATACATCTTATAACCCCACTGCTATAATGCACTCGCAATGCACCCTCATGACCTTTTTTCTTCAATTTTTTTTTTCAGTTCTATGTCGCTTTTTTACTCTGACATGTTTGAGGCCGCCATCGACATCAAGCAACTCGCTCATGATGACAATCTCCTGCGTTCACAAATTCTTTCAATTGTAAAATGTTAATTTCCCCTATACATATTTTCTTCATGTATTTAGAAGTAAATTGCTAATGTCTGAAAATGTGTTTATATATTTTTCTGTAATACTATTACATTTTGTATCATGCTATTGAACGTAGAAATAAAATCAATCAAACAAAACAAACAAAACAAACAAAAAGGTCAAAGGTCAATGAATTTCTGCAAAAAACACACAATGACTGTCTATGGAATTGAGATAGAACCACCAAATTCATACCACAGGTACATGTCTTAAATGACGCAGGTCAAGTTTGAAAATGAGGCGAATCTGAACCAGGTCAAAAGTCAAAAGGTCAATGAACTTTCTGCTACAAGCAATCAAAACTTTCAATTGATTTGAGGTATAATCACCAAATTCATTCCACAGGTGCAGGTCAAGTTCGAAAATGAGTTGAATCTGACAAAGGTCAAAGAATAAAAGTTCACTGAACTTTCCAAATCAGGCTCTCATATAATAACTTTTTGTACCTTTGAGGTAAGATCACCAAATTCAAATCACAAGTATATCTCTTGAAGGAGCATTCTATGTTTGTAAAAGCCGGTCAGTGTAAAAGGTCAAAAGGTCAATGAACTTTATCACCTTCATCTAGGGACCTGATCGGGTCAATGTATACTACTTGACATAACTTTTTGTACCTTTGACGTATGATCACACAGGGCCGGTATTCAATTAAAAACGCGCATTAAGTAAGTAAATTACTAAGTATTTAACTCGGCTAAGTAAAATGGCTTAACTCGTATTCAGATCACTTTAAGGTATTTTTCTTTAGTAACCCGACTTTGAGGCAAAATACTTACTGATATCCATTGTGACGTCACATGTCCTGTCCAAAATCATGCGCAATAAATGCGTCACAGTAGATGCGCGCTTACATGGTTTGCTTGTGCGCAGCTTATACTACTGCGCGTATGTATGAAAGCCACATACCTGCCAATCAAGTAATTGGTTTAAGTCTGCTAGCTAGGGAGCTGTCTTAGACCTAGGGTAAAATACTTAGCCAAAAGATTCACCTGAATACCAAAATTCCTTAAGTATTTTATCTCAGCCGAAAACTAAGTAAACTACTCATATTTCACTCTTAAGTATTGAATTGAATACGGGCAGATTCATACCACAGTTATCCCTTTAAGGCACAGGTCAAGTTTGAAAAATAGGTCAAATTTGACCTAGGTCAAAGTCAGAGGTCAATAAACTTCATGAGCATGCACAAACAGCATTGTTTCATTTTCCAGGGATAAAATGTATGTAACAAGAACATTATTGATTATTGTAACGAGCCGACCCCGTCTCTTTTACTTTTATTATACGCGATGGTGTTTTATAAAACGGGTTCAAGAATGTAGCCATCCTGATTGGTCTAATAACACCACGTGACCGTGCAAAAAAAAAAAAAGTGATAACGCACGGCGAGGGGACTAACGCACGGCTAATCCGGATCAAACACTAAGATTGTAAGAAAACGCTAAGATTGTAAACCCGTTTTATAAAACTATTAATACATGGTTGTGAGTTCGTGCGTTAGTGCGATCCAGCAACACGCAGGTTTTTATCGTGGTGTCTAACACACTCGGCTACGCCTCGTGCGTTAGTACACCACGATAAAAACCTTTGTGTTGCCAGATCGCACTAACGCACTCCAAACCATGTATTAATAGTATAATAACGTATAGCTTACCTTGTACGTGTGTCATACACTGCAGTTCGCTCTGCCAGGTAGGTCTATGTTAAACTAGCGTAGTGATTTATTCCGACACTTTGAGTTGTTCCAAATTTACATCCAAATATAGCTCTTATGAAAACAGATATCACGAATAAATTGAGGAATTCCGTAGATAAGGAAATTGTTCAGACAGTAAGCTCCATGTCTGTATGTTACATGTAATATTTGTCTAGAAAGATTAAGAATAGATGCGTTGTTTTTATCCAGTTTGATTCAAAGCGAGTCCGTCGTACGCGCATTCGCGTATGACGTGATGTTTACGTGTAAAGCATTTCGATCCAACAAAAGCATAAATTACAAGTTAAATGTCTTATTATGAATTTATTAGTATAAGTTATAATCTGATAATTATATAAAGCATTGTAATGTAAATTTGTATTTGGTATAGGATATTTCATTTGTTATATGATGTATTCTAAGAGGAATAAATAAGCATCTTTCTTAACATTTTATCGTTAAGTTCGGTTTCCGCGACGTGCAAGAAAAAGGCGCGTCGCGCTGTAGTTACATACACAGGCCAATCAGAGATCGTGTACGCAATAGGTTTTCCCCTACGTACGCATAGAGAGCATAAATATAAGTAGATTTCACGAATTCGGCTGGGCGTTGTGGCGTGCGCCTGTAATCCAGCTGACAGTGGAAGTTATAAACTGATTCAGCGGACCCAGGTTCGAAACTGAGTCACGTCTTTCGGATGGTGACGTTAAAGGTCGGTCCCCAGACGTAAATAATCATATCTGATTGATACACGTCTGTAAAAACCCAATTACACACACACACACGAATTCGGCTGGCTCATTCCCCACAGAACGTCCGGGCCAAACAGAACTCCCCTCTCCCCAGAACTCCCCAGAACTCTTCCTTCATATAGAACCTAGAAGAACTAGCATAATAGACCAAATGAACTTCGTGTATTAACTTATTCGGTATGGCCTTATAAATAAATCAAAGTTTGCTATATAGTATAAGACCCATTCTATCTATTAGACTGTTAGAAACTTAATTAAAGAACATAATCCTCTTTGGAAATATATTGGTAAAAGCATTAAAAACGGTTGTAATAAATACTAGAAATTGTTAGATAGTAATTACAGTGATAAGAACTTAAGTTGTAACAGTGGCGACTTTTGTGAATGATGTAAAATATTGAATAAAAGATGAGTTTTTGTTTTTGAGTTCAAACTTAAAGGTTCCCTTTTATGGAATTACAAAGGAACTTCAATTAGTAGACTTTTCTACTGTGAATCCAGATCTGTCAACCATTTTACCTGAATTCCATTCATTAATCTGTAAACTTGAAAATAAAAAAATTAATTGGGAACGCCCCTAAAAATTTTGGAAAATCGGTCCAGCGATCGATGACGTCATGTGACGTCACACTCAGAATGCTTGACTCCACGCAAGCTGAAAGTGTGTGTGTAGGCTATTGAACTTTGTGTAGATCCTAGCTTCGACTTCGTGTAGATCCTAGCTTCGACTTCGTGCCACTACAGCCCTTCATTTTAGTTTTTTTTAAATCCTATTTCAACGAACGATAACATCTTCTTCAGACAGAAGAAATAAAAGAGGAATTAGGGGCACGGCCGTATTTGTTTGAACCAGACATGTCGGATTCTGATTATATTATATGACAGAGACGTCCCTGATTTCAATAACGGAGAAGATATCGACGGGAGACTTGGGAATTATAACTAGTAATTCCTTTTGATAATTAGATTGCCGATTAAATTTTAATTTACGCATATCCACCAATTATGAATCTTGTTTGCGCTTGCAAAATGCCCCAGTCCTGACGAGGCTGAGCTGATAGCTGATCGAGGCAGTGAGCTCGACGTGCGCAGGTGTACACGCCGTGCCGTTCGGTCGTTCGCCTGCTGACCCTGCCTGGCCTGGGCTTGGGTAGGGTTTTACTGGTGCATAGGGTGGTAGCGTTTTGTTTCTAGTAAATTCTAACATTGATATCCAGAAAACCCTTAGCTCTCCTGTTACCTTGCATGTTTTCATTGTGCTGCTATGAATAATAAGTACCGGTAGACTAAGTTAGTGTAGGTACAGTGATAGTTGATCAATAGATATATGATCAATAGATACCGTAGATCAAGTTTGATTTTGGGGATGGCATCTTGCTTCAGGGACGGCCTCTTCTTGATGCCAAACGCCGCATGCAGCCCCGTACTATCGAGGAAGTCCTCCGCACAAATGTGCTCGGAACACACGGACACTGCGGTCACTCGGCCCCTTCCAATTGACGCGAGTTAGTTTCACTTTTGAGGTCCATTTTCTTCTAATATTTGGGTCTTTGAGGAATAAATGTAGACTTACACCCTCCTTTGTGATGTTGCTGCAACCTGCAAAGACACAGCGTTGCGGCATACTTCGATTTAGAGGTGGTTTTCGAGGTGGTATATAACTGCAAGTTAGTTTGCACGCGTGATATATGCAAGATATTGTAAACAAGCACCGGCGATGTCGGTTTGTGACGTCCCACGTCAATCATGCTCGAAGAACGAGAATTCGGGGTTTAAAAGGGGGCGGAGCTTAGCAGACTCGTTTAGGCCTGAATACGTGGGGAAAATATTATTTAAAAAATATTCAGATACGTATTCATTGCAAGCGGATGTCATTTTTCAATTTAGATGAGTATCATGTACAAAATAACAAGAATTAGAATTTCATAGAAGGGAACCTTTAAATCATTATCCAAAACCTGTGTTTTTCTTTGTGTAGCTCCATTAACATCTATTACATCCAATCACCAATTTCAATCATATACTTTGTTTATAACGAATCCAAGTCTAGTATAACTTTAATAGCGAGTCTTCATAAAATCGGCATCCTTGACAAAAGAAAGAAAGAAAAATAAAATATTTGATATGAAAAGCTAAAATTCAATAATAAATGTTTGTCGTCCTCTATCGGCGACGAGGCAGGCTCGCTGCATTATAATGAGACCTAAGTTGACATTCTCATTTGCAAAGCGAGATGCAGGCGCGGACCGTAGGCCTACTCTTGGCGCGTTTGCTAGCTTGTTTTTAAATGAAGGCTATTTTCATATCATTATGTTGCATATTCATTTACGTATACTTTATATATTTTTTTTAAATCTTTGAAACTTGGTTGAGGAAATTTTATTCTTGGATAAAAAAGTGGGAAATATATAATATACTATATTAAAACAAAACTTTCGGTGAATAGTGAGGGAATTACGTCACAAACTCTGGGCCATTTTGTCAGAGTGATTTCCATAGTTTTCCATAGTTTTTCATTTTATTGAAAAATCAAGCTTCCTTAATAATTTCCATTTCCCTCAAATTGATTTTCTGCTTGCCGATGCCAAAGCCTATTATTCTGGGACCAGGGGACGGGTTGTGAATCCGGATTCCGACTCCCCGTTTCTTTCACCGAATGGTGAAAAATATATTATATCTACGGGGGAGGGGGGGGGGGGGGTAGAGAAAAGAGGGCCCGTAACCACATCAAGTGTGCCCATCAATAACGACTTTTTTTTTAAAGGGTGCTCTTGAATAAGAAATCCATCTTCAGTCAATTTTAAGGACCAATTTTTAGTGTTAAAAAGGGTTAGTCTGTATAGAGCAAGATCAAGAGGGGAAAAGTGACGTTGAACTATATGAAGCAAAATAAAGGCAATTTATAAATCCGTCCTCACGGTCCTCGCAAGGAATAACTGCAGTGTAAACCATTGAGAATCCCCGGCTTTTGCGATGTCGATGATGAGCTTGAACAATGAGCGCATGCGCCTTGACCTTTGAAGGAAAAAAAAAGTTGGTTGCCACAAAAAGCGCGCGCACTCTTTCAACCCTGTGCTTCGATTGAACGGCTTCGAAAAGCATACGTTACGGGGCCGGTGAGGTTACCGGGCCGGGAGCGCCGGGGCGCGCACGATTTGGTTGAGATGTTTGAGATGAGCGAACTAGCGCTATAGATTCGATCTGATCTTGCGAGCACGCGCTTTTTGAATAGCACACATGCACACAACATATAGTACGTACCACCAACGTGATTTGTACGTAGCATGCGCTTATGCACATGCGAACATTGTTAGTAGCCATTTTATCTGTTCATAGACTTCACGGAAACTCTATATGTCATTGCCGACAGTCTTAGTACTCATTGACACTGGACGGTGATATTTAAACTTCATTTTGACATTCATTTCTCGTATTGATATATTTTAAATATGTCTTGGGATTCTTACATTGATAACCTTATCGCCCAGACCAAGGACGCATCAGGTACCGCCCATTGCGACAAAGCCTGCATTATTGGTATAGATGGGGGAGCTCCATGGACGACGGCTACTCACAATAATGCTCTGCAGGTAAGCCCGAATGCACATGCATGACACGACCAGTTCACGACTAACGTGAAGTTAGATCTTCTGCCTTGCAATGGCGCTATGACCTATGTAAGACACAGAAGGCACTGTGTAATTAAGAATAAACAGGAAAATCCATCTGTTCATGTGTGTTTGGACACTCACACTTAAGACAAGTTATGCGAGGTTATTTAAGTACGTTCCACAGTTAAAGTCAAATCCATGTCATTTTCACCAAACTTTGCATGCAGTTACTTTGGTCCATGAGAAGCCCAAATATGCATAGAAAATTATAGGTCCATGTGCTTACTTTTTTTCTATGGGACACTGAACTGTGTCATGATTGGGTGTCAGGTAGAATGACATCATCGCAGGTTTTTGGCCATTGATTAGACCAAAAGCTTCAGTCTCTCTGTATCGTCGGTTGTTCCGCTGAGACTGCGTCTGGCTCCACTAGACCTCCGTACATAGAGACTGAAAGACCGTACTAGCCGTAGTATGTGGCCAATCTCTGTAATCCAATACACAGATTGTGTGTGTGTGTCGGTGTGTATTGCCAGTGTATGTCGATATGCACTGTGCAGTGGATCGGACGTACGGTATCAAAAACTACAACTATACCAGCTCGGTAGTCATAATATTTGAACTTTTTATACCTCTGACATTTTATTTCTGTCATTTTAAATGGTCCACATTATGTATAGTTCTAACTATACTTCTATAGTATATAAATAGAGGGGAAATGGAGAAAAAACAGTAGATCTAGGGTGGTTACAAAACGGCCGCCGTGCAGACCGGCTGATCGTCCCCCTGCTGTGTACATAACGTCTTGCCGTCTGTCTATGGGGAAGGTTGATAAATGTCAGAAATATTAAAGATTTCCCCATAACAGACGGCTATTTCTGTCTAGCCATTGATAGGCCTCAGAATCCCGATGTCATATACAAATCCCCATTATTCTGTCAAAATCCGTGCCATATTCGTCAAACTTTCCAGATTTGTAGAGAATTATATACTGCAGAAGAAGAAAGTGTTAAAAATGGGGGTCCATGCACTCGTTTTTGTGCTAACAGCGCCCTCAGGTGGCGGAAAATGTCAAAAACGCAAAACTCGCAAAAACTGCACATGGCTGGCTGGGAACCTGTCTGGGAATGGGATGGGTTCGAAATAACTGTACTGTACATTCAAAATCCATGCCATTTTCACCAAAGTTTCCAGATTTGTGGAGAAAAGTAAACGGAAGGAGGAGAGAGTTTGAAAAAAGGGGGTCCATGTACTGGATTTTGTGCTAGTAGCGCCCCCGCGTAGCTGAGAGTCTTAAACTTACAAATTCTCGTCCGAAATATTGCTACTAATTTTACTCTCAAAACTTACTTGATTGCCTGTTATCAGACATGTAACTGACATTACTATTTTTATTATTATTTCATTTTAATTCTTTTTTTGGGGGGGGGGTTTTATTTTTTTTATATTATTTTTTTTGGGGGGGGAGTAAATTCACGACCACAGGTACAGGAGGCAGGGGGGGGTAGAGGGGGAATTTCCCCACCCAATCACTCAAAAAAGGGGGGGGCAACCCCCTCCCCATGATCCCCTCGCAAGAAAAAAGAAAAAACTTACATCTTAATTGATTTCGCATTACTATGCTGCCTTGTGAGTGATCTAATAATCGTGCAAACCTTCAGTACCGGTATTCATTTTTTTTTTAAATCGCACTCTGTCACTACGGTCCCTACTGTAATTAATAGACGCAATGTTTCTTAACATTTAGAAACCCTGTCTATTGTATATTTTGCCCCCTACCCCCCCCCCCCCCCACACACACACACTCAAGATAATAAAGCTTGAAGTATTGCGATCAGCTTTCTAGTGCTCCCAAAGGCGAAGTATCGCAATCATGGTCGCTCCGCTCCCTTACATGCAGATAGGAGCAATGTATCTCAAATATTAATACTGTCTACCAGTGGCAACAAAAGCGAGGTGGCAGATTTTTCCTACTATCAAAAGGACTGGGCGGAAAGGGGTATAATGAATAATTTTCTAGTGATGTGAAATGCAAGGTTTCAAAACGCAATAATCTGTTCTGTTCCTTCGGAGGGGCCTCTCGCAAGACAAGAAAAATTATTTTAATGTTAAACAATGTAAAAAAAAAGCTTTATTTTGCCAACGTTTGCTTTAATTTAAAATGCCTCTACATTCCCTGTTTTCTCTCGGTCACTACACTCCCAGTCACATCAATGGCAACATTGATTATTTGACTTTACAATATCTCTTCTATTACAAGGCCCCGAAGCGCATGGGTGTGGCAGGTGCTTCTCTGTGCCTAAAAAAAAATGAAAAATGTCGTTTTTATTCTCCTCCTCACAAGTCCAAAAGATGTTATATGACATCAATCATTTTGCAGTTTAACAATTGAAATTTTTTATGTGCTCTAAAATACGTAGTTTCAACTTTGAATAATCTTATTTTCTAAATCGATAGCTACGTTCCCTCGCATTTCAATAAATGTAGTGTTTATTAACACTGTTTGTGTGGGGCACGGCCCAGAGGCTTTCCTTGTTTGGTTCCCAACCCATCGCAAGATTGTTATCAATATAATTATACATAATATAAAACTATATCTTTAATGTTACGTAAGTCACAATTCTAAGTAAGCTGTGACCTGCCTGTGTGTGTAAAGTTTCTCTTGAATGCAAATTTCACTATCGCCCCCTCACCACTTAATAGTCCTATGAAGAAAAAAAAAGTGATATATTACTGCACAAATTTTGTTCTATTAAAACTGTTCCGTCTTAAGAAAAGAAAAAAAAAAATGTTGAATGATTCTGTACTATTCTTTAAAATATTCTTTAGGTGGATGTGTTCCAATATTCTCCTATAAAGGATGTTTAGCATGAATAAAACCCATATGCATACGAGGCGGGGCTGCAGCGCCCTCGCATTTTTATAATAAATAGTTTTGCAAGGTTCCCGAATAGCCTCATATTTTGGTAGTGAGTCTCCTGAATATCCTCTTATTCGGGCAGCGAGGTGCCAGTATACCAAAAAGTGTTTAAAATTTTGTACACAAAATATAGAAACAAAATAACCCTATTTCAGGTGTAAGGAGGGATATTGAAAAAACGATGGAAGATTACAGTGCTTCAATTATTCCATTTTTTAAAATGAAAAATTCTAAACCTCACACTTTGAAAAGATATCGGAATATGGAAGAAAAGGGGGTGCGGGGATGTGCTTGCATGGTCGGGGGGGGGGGGGGGGTAGGGCTGTAAGCAGGTAGCAAGCAGGTAGCAAGCGTGTGAGGTGGACCCATATTCTTGTGATGTGGGGCACCTCAGAGTGTTTGCCCCTTCCCCCCCCCCTCCCAAGGAAAAAAAGTAAGGTACCCTTACTTTTGCGCATCTGTTCACGACTACTAGTATTTCAAACATAATAAAACAAAACGACATAGGCTATAATTATTTATATTTTACGCACACTTTCGAACTAGTGTATAAAAAAGAAGGAAATTTTACGTTCGTTTTGAGTGACATTTTATTCATTATTCTATTTGCTCATGTCTTTGACTGTAGGGATAATGATCATTAGACAATCATATGGCATAGACAAATGATTCTTGGGCATATATTTGACTTTCTTTCTCCAGCTCTCTTTTTTTGCTAAGGCATTGTACTAAAAATGGGAGGTAGATGATTATGACTATGAATTCCAAATTACATCTATCTTTCATTTTTCCTCTACGACTAACTTTGCCTATAGAAAATTCATGAGGGGGCATCGAATATTATCTTTCAGCTCAAGCTAGTTAATATTTGGTATATTTTTCACAGGTAGAGAATTATTGATTTCATCTATTTTTACCGGGTTCTTGTTACTGCGCACACTTGCGAACCCATTATTAAGCATTGTGTTTAATGTGCGTATCCATTGTCTTAACTGCGCGCAATACTCTGCCGGTGTTGTGATGACGTAACACAACCAGCCGTCCTTAATGTAGATTATAACCTCGCAGCCCGGGGGGGGGGGGGGGGGGGGGGGGGGGGGGGGGGGGGGGGGGGGCTACTCAGGTATATTGGTGTACACATGCGTGTCCATGGATTTAAAAAATGCCCCCTAAACAAGTTGGCAGTGTATACAGCCACACGCGTGTGGCCGTAAGGTAGAGACACACGCGTGTGGCTGTATACACTCGCCCGACCTGAGGATACAGCCACACGGCGTCTACTTAGACTCTACGCAGCGGCGCGGCACGTAGTAAGTGCATAGCACGAGCGATGTGTACCGTATATTTATGCAACGGTACATGTTGCAAAACTTCATCATGAAGGTTTTTTTCTCTTGAAATTCACTGACATATATGTGTATATGTATACACTGCCAAACAAGTTTCATACTTTGGTGAAAAGACACCCCTTAACAAGGATTTCGCGTGCTTTTTTTCGTAAAAATTACCCCTTAACGAGGATTTTGCGTGTTTTTTCATAAAAATTACCCCCCTAAACAGGTTTGATTGAAATATTACCCCCTAAACAAGTTTGTCTTAAATATTACTCCCTAAACAAGATTAACTTAACCAACATAAAAAATACACCACTTGAATTCAAGATCACCTTTTGCAAACTGACATATTCTTCACCTTTGGTGGATAAATTCTTCACACCAGGCAAACAAAATAAACTGCACATATAGGAACTGCTGTTGGTTAAATTACAAATGTTATTATTTACTTCAGTTATGTGGGACAGGTTTCGGTAAGAGTTTCTTTTGCGACAGCCACCCAAAATGAATGTAGGGTTAGGGTTAGTGCACTTATCCAATGTACAAGGTTATAATATAACCTTAGGGTTAGGGTTAGGGTTAGGCATGTTAGGGTTAGGGTTTAGAGTTAGGGTTAGGGTTAGGGTTAGGGTTTAGGGTGGCTGTCGCAAAAGGAACTCTTTCCCAGGTTTCAAACTGTGTACTCCCTTGGGTTTAATACACGATCATCATTTGCTTACTTTTGAAAAACCGTTCATAGGGCGTTCAAGTTCCTGAAAATCGGACTAAAAATGTTTTGTTCGGACCATTGCCACCGGAATGAAAATGACCCCCTAAACACGTTTGGCAGCATTCCGTTCAGCACCCCCTTTTTGTTGAAAATTGGCGTTACGCGTCCTGGATGAAAAAAAGACCCCTTTTTACGCGTTTTTTTGGACGCGCATGTGTACACCAGTATACCTGAGTGGCCCCCCCGGGCCTCGCAGTCGCACTCCATACCTTCTGGGGGGGGGGGGGGGGGGGGGGCACTCGACCCCAAAAGTGGTAGGTATGTGCCACTGGCAAGACAAAAAAATGGGGGCTTCGGAACTAGCGTATCATGAAAAGGATGGTCTTCGGCACTCGTAGCGACATTACTATACTTTGTGTGTAGACTCTAACTTTTTAGGCAGTGTATACAGCCACACGCGTGTGTCTCTACCATACGGCCACATGCGTGTGGCTGTATCCATCGCCCGGCCTGAGGATACAGCCACACTTGTCTACTTAGAGTCTGTGTAGCGGCGCGGTACATAGTAAGAGCTTAGCACCAGCGATGTGTATGGTAGTGGATCCAGTGTCCGAACACTTTTCAGAAAATCAGTGATAGCAAATAAAATATCAAACGAATATCTGTCAAACTTACATAATGAATGCTCAAAGTCCTACAGAAAAAGAAGTTGATGGAATTTTAAAAAGACAACGTAGATTTAATACGATATTTCCTTCCGAGTGAACCCCTTCCCAACGACGCGGCGTTTTGGTCCCTTGAAAAAGGTACTGTATTTCCGAACGTGTGAAACCTATGGGAAAAAGATACAACCTTTGTTTCAATAGTGTGGTTTTCATACGCGTAATCCCACGCGTATGAAAACCCATTTTAGGCGCTTAACTATACACGTTCGGTAATACAATCTGTTCGGAATTACAATCCTTTACTATATATTTATGCAACAGTACATGTTGCAAAACTTCATCATGATCAAAGGTTTTATCTCTTGAAATTCACTGACATAGAAAAATATACAAACAAAATTTTTACTTCACTGTCATCTGAAGACAATGAATAAAGTAAAAATATTGTTTGTAGATTCTATGTCAGTGAATTTCAAGAGATTAAAACCTTCGATCATGATGAAGTTTTGCAACATGTACCGTTGCATAAATATACACATCGCTGACCAGTGCTAAGCACTTGCTATGTGCCGCGCCGCTACGCAGGGTCTAAGTAGACACGTGTGGCTGTATCCTCAGGCCGGGCGATGGATACAGCCACACGCGTGTGGCCGTATGGTAGAGACACACGCATGTGGCTGTATACACTGCCAACTTTTTAGGCAGTCATACACCTCGACACTTTCAAACACCACTCACATAAGTCACCAACATTCACTCAAAATCTGCATTTAATTTAAACTGACACCAACATATCCATGAAATGCATTAAATTCAACTCACCGATGTTGGAAAAGATAACTCCAAAAATGAAATCTGTAATTTAGTGTCAGTTCTGGCGGAACGGGGTATCGCAAGTCATTGTGTACATTTCCATGCAGTGAGCGCTGACATCTCCCCCCCCCCAAAAAAAAAATTGGTCCTTAAAAATTCGGTCCCTATCGCGCACACATAAAAGTCCCGATTTTCCGTGTGCACAATTGTAGAGATCGATGTGCACGTGCAATGCTGAGTTTCTTTGTGGACAAAATTTTATTGGCCGAGTTTATCCTAAAACATCAACGAAATGAAAATAACATAAGATCGGGAAAAAAAATCGGCAGGGATTTCTTCAGTTTTGGACATGATTTGACTTTAGATTATGCTGGAAATATCAGAAGTTCTTCCTGACGGCCATTTAACCCTTTCATGACAGGAATTATTTCAGGGCTATATTGATCACATTTTGTTCTTTAAATTGGCAACAATAACATTTTTCATTCAATGCTAGTCTACATGGTTCTGATAAAATGTTATGTCTTTGAAAAATTGCCAATTTTGAAAAAAAAATTATGAATTTGAAACTCAATGCATTGTCAATTTAAAGATTTTAAAGCTTATTCTCATTTTTAAAATTCCTGGCATCAAACACAATATGGTCATGCAACAAAAATGGACATAGTGTGTACTCGTGTATCTGGTATATTTTTTAGATCTCTGAATCAAAAGTTAATGAGCCAAACCACAAAATGTGGTCAATTGTCTTGAATGGGTTAAGGTAGGAGCGAGGTTATCTCCAATAACCTCGCATAAGTGTGAGTGAGGTAGGAGTGAGATTTTTTAAGAGTTGAATTTTAAAGGAAGTATTTCAAATATTTATCTTATTTTTTACCCCATACCCTTAGTACATGCGATAGAAAATGAGCAGTATTTTTGCATTCGTCCCGCTTAATGGTCAATATGACCACTATTAGTATTACTTGGTATGATCTTCGGAACTACTAACATTTTGGTTAAAGCTCATGTATAGTATTGGTAGCAAAAAGGAAATTGAAAAGAAACATGTTAAATATAGTCTTATGTTGTTCTCCTTGTATCAAAAGATGTTTGTACGAGACATTTGGTATTCCATCTATGATTTCTGGTGAATTTCAGTGTAAATATCTGTCAGGAATGCTCGATCACTGCCATTATGCTAGGACCCTTCCACCCCGACGGCTCCCCGCACAGCAATCTTGGGGCTTCGCATAGAGACAGCGTGTGTGCACTGTGTGTAGCTACTCATTATTGGTTTTGCACGTGTGTGTACAGTGTATAGCACATGCTGCCTTTATTGGGATTTTACGTGCCTGTCCCGGCACATAAATTAGTTTTTGCCTCTTATTTGTTTAATATTAAACTTTAGGAGGCGAAAACTTCACAGTGTCTTAGTATTGCTAGTATCTTGCTATTTATCAACAAAAATTGAAGAAATCTGACGAACAGTTTTTGAGGGCTTACCAAAACTTTACATGACCTTTAAGGAAGTGTATACCGCCACACGCGGTATCAGTGTCCCTATGCGTGTATTCATATGAATTATAAACGGGGTTAATTCGCATGCATGTGCTCAGCATGAATGAAAACTGAATTCCCTGAGGTGGATTGGAGCCGGATTGGAAGCAATGGGGAAAGCCTAGAGGAATTAAGCACCTGGAATGAAACTCGTTTTCAACTTTTCACCAAAAATGATATTCTTTGAAACAGGCCAGGGCGGGCCATGACACAGAGACTCCAACTCTCCCGCTTTGAGCGGGAGATCTCCTGCTTTGAGGCCATTTTCGCAAAATCTCCTGCTCTCCCGCTTGAGTTTGAATTCCTCCCGCTCTAGCTGTGTGCCTCCTGCTTAGGATGTATTTTCTCCCCCTTAAAAATTAGCTTTCTCCTTCCCAACTACCTCGTTTTAGAACAAAAAACTAAATTCATGATCTTAAAGGGCAATCCAACCTTGGTACAGTGTACATGTAATATGATGATTTGTGTGAAAGCAGAAAAATAAGAAAAACAGGATGGTGAAAGTTTGAAAGAAATCGGACAAGGAATAAAAAAGTTATGGATGTTTGAAAAATGAGATCACTACATCTATGCGAATCTCAAATTGGCAATTTGGTGAGTCAATTGTGACATTTTTGAGGACAACTCTCCCATTTGTCGTACACAAAAATATCATTAATTTGCGGTTTTCTTCGAGGCGCTTTTACCCTCGGGGCAGTACTCAAAATATATTGGAAATAGCATATTGTTATAGGTCCTCATGAAAGAAAAAGATCCTACTGAGTAATACATTTTGAAAAAAGTGACATTTTAGTCATTTTGTGTGTTGGAGCGAATGGGGGAGTTGTCCACAGCTACATCACAGGGACATTACCTATTCGACCAATTTGAAATTCCCATATGTATAGTGATTATAACTTTCAAAAATTCATAACTTTCTTATTGCTTGTCCGATTTCGTTCAAACTTTCATCAATCTGTTTCTCTGATTTTTCCTCTTTCTTGCAAAGCAACTTGCTAGTAAGGTTGGATTTCCCTTTAATCATTGGATTATACATTTAGTTTTATCATATGTTCAAAAATAAGCCTAAGATCATTGAAGATAGCACCAGAGAGCATCTATAACCCTAGAGCTTCCTGGGGTGTGTTTCATAAATCTGTTCGTAAAGTTACCCATGACTTTACGAATGACTTGAATATGAAGTGCCAGATAGGATGCCCAGAGTTTTTCCTGATGTTTTAAAGGGATTGATTAACTTTGCCCAGGATTGGAAAAAAAGAAATCACTGTTCCAGCTAATGCTGTAATCCTAATTGCAAACCTGTAGGTCAGACAGGAATCGCCTGAGTTTTATAAGCTGATCGGTTGTTTATATATCAAGATATTTACGATTGAACATTGATGTCGGGATAGATCCGATAGAGTACCACGGAACTCTAAATACCGCATACAGAATACAATGAACAAATCCCTATTTCTTCATGGGCTGGAAACCGCTCTGAAATTGCCAAGCGCTGGTGCTTGGTTTTTGTGACTGCAGGGCAGCGAAGAAGCCGAGCGACTTGCGCTAGCGATTGATCGCGATACCTTTCGACTAGCTACATGTAGCTTTTTTCTCTTTTTGTCCCCGCCGCACGAAGTTCGCGAGGGGACTATGAAACGGGCTCCGTTCGTGTGTGCGTGTGTGTGTGTGTGTCCGTCCGTCCATGCGTCCGTCTGTCCGTGTGTGCTCAAATGTTAGAAAATGCTACTTCTCCGTCATTTCTTGGCCGATTTTGATTCTGATTGTTTTATCTGATAGGGCTTGGTGAGGGCTTCCAAACTTCTGCACAGAATCGTGAAATTCATTAATTATGCAAATTCATGCAAATTTATTCAAAAGTGACGAAAAATGCTACTTCTCTATTTCACATCGGATTTTGATTCCGATTGTTTTATCTGATAGGGCTGGGTGGGGGCTTCCAAACTTCTACACAGAATTTTGAAATTCATTATTCATGCAAATTTATGCAAATTTATTCAAAATGGCTGAAGGTTCATAATGTTTTCATGTTTTATATTTCAGTTGTATACATGCATTGTTGGTATTCTCTTCTTTTGCATGCAATAACATTATTTTATTCACTAGTTTTTCACTGAAGTTTTAAGGTTCAGGCTAGTTAATTTCCACAGATCTGCACTTCCGGCGGGGACATTTATTACGCATTGCGTAATTTACTCA
This sequence comes from Heliocidaris tuberculata, assembly GCA_025618425.1. Lineage (NCBI taxonomy): Eukaryota > Metazoa > Echinodermata > Echinoidea > Camarodonta > Echinometridae > Heliocidaris > Heliocidaris tuberculata. Next base: position 43,691,151 of record CM046835.1, read on the forward strand.
TTCACTTGTTTAGGATAATAAACAGGTTCCATTTTCTCTCATACTTTCACATATCCTTAATTATGTGTAGTAAGAGGACTGCACACAATTCACTGGCATGTGAGCTGATTTTTACAATTTTTCACAAAGTTAATCAATCCCTTTAACAAAGTGTGACTGTATTTCCAATAACCTCAATTACATTATTGCAAAAAATATACTTTGCATTAAGAATGTTTGTCATAATAAGAATGTTAATTTACATCTGCACTGTTCAACTTTAGTTGATGCAGTTAAAAATGATTGAGCATCCCATTTGGCTTGTCATATTTAAGTCATTCGTAAAGTCATGCGTAACTTTACAAACAGCTTTATGAAACACCCCCCAGGGCCCTTAACCCTTTCAAGACAATAATTGACCACATTTTGTTGTTTGGCTCATTATCTTTTGATTCAGAGCCCCCCCCCAAAAAAAAAAAATAAATAAATACCAGATGCATGAGTAGAAAGAGCAAAAATTAACAAACACACTATTTCCATTTTGTTGCATGACCATACTGCCTTTGATGCAAGAACGAGAATTGGCTTTAAAGTCCTTAAATTGGCAACACCTTGAAATTTCAAAATCATTTTCAGGGAATAATTTTCAGCAAAAAAATTGCATAGCAAAACTGCTATACAAAATAATTTTTGCATAGCAGTTGGATAAACTTGTATAGCAATTTTTTTTTCTCATGTAAACAAAGACTTCAAGTGCAAATTTTCAGCCATTTTCAGCCATATTCACACTAACTTAATAAAGGGGAAGTTCACCCCCGAAGATTACTTGAGTTTAAAAAATGCAGAAAAAATAAAGAAAAATGTTGGCGAAAGTTTGGACAAAATCCGTTAAAGAATAACGGAGTTATGGACTTTTGAAGTTTTGATTTTGTGACGTCACATGCGAGCAGCTCCTCCAATATGTAATGTGATAAATATTCCATAAAATACAGTTTTCTCAGAAAATTTAGAATATTTTCGTCTGTGCATTTGATATATTGTCAGAAATGTTATTCAGTACTAGATTCTGAAAAGAAACAATATTAATTTATCGTGGAACGTAAAAAAAATGCGAATATATGGAATATTAATTACATGACCAATGGGCAGCTGCTCGCATGTGACGTCACGAATCCAAAACTTTAAATACTCATAACTCTTTTATTATTTGACCGATTTTCATCAAACCTTCGCCAATATTTTTCTTTATTTTTTCTGCATTTTTTAAACTCAAGTAATCTTCAGGGTGAACTTTCCCTTTAAATCAGTCATATATGTCCCAATAGAAAATCCACAAATCACAATAAATTCGGAATATTCTCACCGTCCCACGGCATTGATTAAAAATTATCAAATGATCGAACTGTACCGAAAGTCAATAAACAACAACTCCATCAGGTATACCGCGCACATGCGATCGCGATGCATATAATTAATCCCATGTGCAGTGTCATTGCACTTGTGCAATGAAACGTGCATCAAAACAACACTCACGGTTAGAAGGTGATCGTAGCGCGCCATGTGCTTGTGTGACAATGGGGTATGTGTGTATTAGCTTCACGGTTAGAGAGTGACTGCAGTACATGTAAGTAGACTGCAGTGACTGCAGTGAGTAGTACTAGTATGCTTTGCGCGCAGTGCTTGGGATATGGGAGTACAGTGTGCATGCAGGCCATATCCCGAGTGTGTAGCTTTGCGGTCTGTGTGTGTATCCCGAGTGTGTAGCTTAGCGGTCTGTGTGAGTACGTACATGTTACGCTGTGTTTACAGCTGGCTTAGTAATTCACTCACGTCACTCGCGCTTCGCTATAACACTCGCATTACTGTTGAAGTGTGAATGAGTTCGCCCTTAAACATGTATGTTTCCGTTTGCATCGCAGCAACTGCGATTCATAAAAAAAAATGCGTAGCAAATAGCTGAAAATGCGTCGCAAATTGCGATGCGATACCGGGAAAATTATTCCCTGATTTTTTAAAATCAAAATTGGCAATTTTTTTTTCAACTTTTTGACAAAATTCCTAAACATGTATATTGTTCTCAAAGACATTAAACCTTATTAGAACCATGTAGCACTAAAAGAGAAATATTATTGTAATTGTTGCAAATTTGAAGAACAAGATGTGATCAATTTACATGTAGCTCTTAAATAAATCCTGTCATGAATAAGCGGGCCCTGGACCTTGGCCGTAAGGGACGTCGCACACATTGTGCACGTGTTCAGGCGCAATCAGAGTCTCCAGTTTGCTAGGGGGGTCCAGACAGGAGAATCTCCCGTTTAGGAGGTGCTTGGGGTTGGAGTCTCTGATGATGGCCGGAACGACGGAATGAAAAAAAGAGCAGTGTTTTGGAACGTTTTTCTCTCTTCTTTTTCTCAACAAGAAAAAAATGGTATTCTTTGGAACAGAAATTTGAGTTCCTTCTTCAACTGCATACCGCGACCAAAGAATTCCCTCCCATAGCCACAGGCATGGCAAGTGTTACATGTAGCTGAGACTATAAGCAGGGCTCGACACTAGCGGAGGTCCGGAGGTCAAAGTCCCCCAAAATGATGTGTTGGACCACCAAATATTAAAAAAACAAGGAAATGGAGGTCCCATAGTGACCACCAAAATTTTTAAAATCGCCGATCCCCTCCCAAATCTAGGAAAGAGCTAAACGCGATGTTCAAATGCGTCATTTTCACAAAACATTCGCGTGTTGAAGATAAACAGCGAGTGCAAGTGATGTGCATGTAGTGTGTAACATGATTGTTTAAATTGCTATTTTGAAGTCTTGCATTTAATTTGAACATAAACTCTGCCATGTAAAAGTTGGTTGGACATTTCAAGAAATTGGCTTAAATTTCACTTTAATTACATGTATAGCTCAAAGCTGAAACCTCATGCCACAATTCGATCTCTAGTAAAAGACATTTATATTATTTTATCTAATTTGATTTTTTGTTACATTCCTATTTCAAAAAGTTGGTTTTGGTGTCAAAATATTGAATTTCTCTGAATATCCTTCCTTCTCAAACACTTTTAAGTCACGTGACTCACATTCGTGATCGCGATAGCAGATTTTACGATCGCGATCACGATAGCAGATTTTTGCGATCGCGATCACGAACATTAGTCATGTGACTATACATGTACATGCACTTGAGAATGGAGAATAATTGAAGAAATTCAATAATTTGACACCAAATCTGAATTATTGCAACAGGAATTTAATTAAAAACCATATTAAATGAAAGAATATAAATGTCTTCTACTGGAGAATGAATTGAGGCATAACATTTTGGCTCTGAGCTAGAATAAAAGTGAAATTCAAGTCAATTCTTGAAGTGTCTAACCAACTTTTATGTAGCAGAATTTATGTACATTAAGTGCTAGCATTTTAGAAGAGCAAATTAAGTTAAAATTTATGCTTCAATCATCATCACCTCCCTGATCATAGCGATCTGAGGTCCGGTTTCTCAGGCTTCACTTTTTTTTGCGGCGCAAATTAGTGCAGTGGTTAATCAACTGGGAATATTTTCGCGAGCTGTGAAATTTGCATCCCAACATCAACTCGCAAAATACGTGAAAATTACGGCTTTTACATACACTACATGAAAGTGAAAGGTCAAGCACATGTCATGAAATAGAAAAAACAAAACCGCAAACAAATAATTCTAAACATTTGAAAAGTTTTTAAATTTATTTTATTATTTAATGTGGACCTCCAAAATTGAGTGTGGTCCACCAAAAATGAAAATAAGTCAAATTTGGAGGACCAACTGGACCACCAAAATTTTCAGTTAGTGTCGAGCCCTGCTATAAGCTTTCACAAGTGTGCCCTCCAATTTTTGATCAGATGTCGGGATCATGCCCATTTTTTAACTACAAAATGTCATTTCAGAATCCCGTTTTTCGTCTATGTGTTATCTCTATTGGAAATATTTTGGTCCATTGGTAAAGCACTTGCCTCCCATTCAAGTGACCCAGGTTCAATTCCCGGTGGGTCCATTTTTTTTTTTCAATTTTTTTTTTCTTCTTTTTGCCTTTCATTTTACCATCTTCTTCGACTATTATAACATACAGTATACCATCACAAACAATGTAATAAACTGCCTAATTTTGCGTGTTATGTCTATTGGAAAGTAGTTTGCAGTGGTTTGTGTACAATCTGATTCCGTGTCGTGTATTAAAGCTAAGGGGATAATCTCCCACATGTCCTGCAATATCAAATCGTCCAGTTCGTTATCACGATTTCTCAAAATCGGCTAAGTCAATTTTCTTCATATTTCCGTCAGTCATCAGTCCTAATAAGGTCAAGTTCCCACATCTTTTTCAAGGTCATGAGGTAATTGTGATGTCATCCAGGCGCCATTTTGTGAAAATCAACTTCTGGTCATATCTTCATAACGAAATGTCATTTCTCTTTCGTATTTGGCATGGTTAAGGTCAGTGTCATTCCAGTTAAGGACATTTCGTTAAACGCGCGCGTACGTCCGCGCGTCTGTGCGTGCGCAAAATTTAGAAATGATCCAAATACTCCCAAATTCATTTTGCAGATGTTTCATGCCATTTCAAGTACTTTTAAAAAAATCGCCCATAAAATTGAACCTGAAGGGGCGCTATGCCACTTAGGTTATCGTGGTTATTGTCATCATTATTGTCATTATGATCATCATTATCAATATATCATTATCGTCGTTGTCATCACTTATATGACCATCTTATCATTGTCGTCATCATGATTATTATCTTGCAGAAATATTATCACATCTGACAAAGCAATTTGCCACAAGGACAGACCACCTAATTCGTCTTCAGTGATGAATTAAATTTCTAGTAGATTAATTTTAGTTTTGTCAAAACAAGCTTTCCTTTTTCCGCCCACTTTTTGTGTAGATGATATCTCAAAATTGGCTCAGTCCAATTTCAAGTTTTCGTCAGTCATCAGCCCCTACGAGATCAAGTTCCAGTAACCCTTTCAAGGTCACCAGGTCATCGTGATGTCATCCAGGCGCCATTTTGTGAAAATCAACTCATGGTCATACATGTATCTCTGACTCTGGCACATAAGACTGTGTACACAGAAAAATTTGTCTGTTAGGAGGAGTTATATAACATTTTATGACTTTCGAGGCTCTCCTCCTAGACAGACGAAAGCCTCCCATAGTCGAGACAGTAGGGTGAGTGCTAGACCGAAAAATCAGTCATTTTTTTCAGGATGTGCTCCGCTGGGACTACGTCTTGCTTCACGGTAACTCCAGGGAGCTCCAACGCACAGCGTTGGAGCTCCAGGTACAAATAACTGAAGTCTACCTCGCCCATTATTTTGGTCGGTCGCATCACTTAAAGGGACCGAAAAGTCGCCAGTCGTGGTGTTTTGGAGCTTGGCCCGGCTCGGGTAATATTCAGGAATCTCTGTACATCTTTGGTAAACGAGCACGCAATTGCAGCGATACGCTTTCGACCGAGGAAAGACGAACTGAAAAACCCAACTGACAAACTACTCCACCCTCGACGGCAATTTTGTTCGCTGCTCCAAGATTGTTGTTATGCACGGCCTTGCAAAAGGGGCAAGCGAATGAAATTGAACGTACATGGATATCGAGCGATGGCTCCCTTTAATTTCAGCAGGTAAGATGAAAATTTGGATTTACATTTCAAGAGAATTACTGTAACTATCCAGCGGGCACATTGATTTCATGATTTGTCAATCATTTCGATGAAAAAAAATTGAATTTCCTCGCTGAGCTGACCTTCCCCTGTACTATACCGTCGATTCAAAAGACTTGATCGCACTGTGCGTAGTGTAAGTGTATACCGTTGATTCAATGAATCGACGGTACAGTACGGGGGAAGATCGGCTCGACGGGGAAATTCCATTTTTTTCATCGAAATAATCCTCAAATCGTGAAATCAAAGTGCCTGCTGGATAGTTACAGCAATTCTCTTGAAATGTAAATACAAATTTTCATCTTACCTGCCAAAATTAAGTGATGCAATCGACCAAACTAATGGGCGAGGAAGATTTTGGTTAGTTGTACCTGGAGCTCCCTCTCCTACATAGACCAAAGTCTGCCCCAAGCACTCCTGTAGGGTCATCCGTTATGTGCTTACCTATGGCTGGGACCTACATAAGCATGCATTCACTAGTACGTATATTCCGTTCGCCCGGCAGATTCACTTGCAATAATCCCATTGACACCATGGAAAAACAGTGAGTCCACTATATTAACAGGGCTGTCAACATTGGGGAACTGCTTGGAGGGAGATTGGTATTTTTTGTGCTCGCCAGCCCTCGCAATAGTCACTCAGTGGGGGGGGGGGGGGGGGGGGGTGAGATTTTTTTTACCACCCCTCCAAAGGTCGCTCAGTGGGGGGGGGGGGGATTTTGGGGTTGGCGGGAGAGCGGGAGGAAGGTCGTTGTGGTGGGAGATTCCCGCCATGATGTTGGTGGGACAACAGGAGGATGAGCCAAAAGCGGGAGGGTTGACAGCCCAGATATTAAGTACATGTATATATTAATCATGACATTTTGTGTATTTTTTTTTTCATTTCCGACTTGCATTTTGTCGTAAAGTTTTCGGGTGAGGTTCCTCACCTTTTTTACCCATACGCACAGTGCTTAGGACAGCACTGTAGTCACTCGACTACAGTGACTATGGGAGGCTTCCGTCTGTCTTGGAGGAGAACCACAAAAGTCAAAAAATGTTTTAGAACTCCTTTCAAACAGATTTTTCTGTCTAGGTGAGTGCTAGCCATACACGCTTGATGATGTTTTATAAAATTTGACATTGAACATAGTAGCCAACTACATGTAGCCATATGGGCTTGATAATTTATGAAATATGACTTTGAACATCAAGCCATACACAGGAGGCAATCTCCCCTATGGAGAGACAAGTAAACAAAAAAAAAAATCAGTGGGCAAGATTCGTCCATTTCCACCTATGGTTCACCTTGCAACCACCTTCAAAATTTACTAAAATCTTCCTCTTTCAGCTCATCCAACCACTTCAGCGATCGGATCTTGAGAAATATGAAAAAAATACAATTTATGGCGACATCGATAAGGATTTACTTACCATTCACGTGTAGCTTTAGGTGTGCGATAAGCATTACAAGGACGGCGAGATCAGCACGGAATGTGCACTGTAGATGAAGGGAGTACAAGGCAGGGCAACGCTGGGCGGTTCCGACTCGGCATGCTTGCATCTTGCACGGGTATACTGCCGTCTATGCATGCGAGTGATGCGACAGTGTGAGATATTAGCACAATTAAATTTAGCATGCTGCGTCAGAACCGCTCAGTATTGCACTGCCTTGTACTCCGTTCATCTACAGCACATTTTTCTGCTTTTGGGTAATTTCATGAACGAGGAAAAATTTACCCAAATATAAGTGACCGTCCATCATGACAGAATTTTGTCTCGCCTGCGTAATAGTCTTGGAGCCTGTCCTGAAATAGTCACCCCATTGTACATATGAGATCTGACCCCTTACAGTTACTTAGACCATCCACGTCATTCACAAAAAAGCTTGTCAGCTTGAACGAAGCCGCGGGGTTTGGCCCCCAGAGCCCCCCAAAAGGGCTCCAAAGTCGGGTTGATTTCAACCCATCTAACATACGCTCCAAATTTGTGAGACGGAAGGTGTATGACTATACATTACCAAAGTACCAAACCCCCAAAAAACTGAAATTTTTTTTTTGTCGGGATGGGTTTTCAGATCGCCCCTAAAAATTGGAGAAAATTTTCCCCTTAAGGCCCGTGGACCAATTTTTGTCAGAAGGAAAAGGTATGGATGTATATAACAAAAATATAAAAACTGACAAAAATCTCCATCGGAAAGGGGGTGTAACGCGCCCCTGAAAAAAACGAAAGTGCCCCTAAACCGAGCTTTGCTGCCAAAAATGCTCTGGATATAGAGAAAACTCCTTTTTGTCTCGCCCACCGGAGGTGAAGGCGAGACTAAGGGATCCAGATGGCGTCCGTCTGTCATCCGTCGTCCGGCGTCCGTATGTTAAAGTTTACCTGCAAGACTCTCTTTTGACAAATAACTTCATACCAGTTGCTTGGATTACAACCTAACTTGGGTCATAGATGCATTGGGGCTACCTTCATGTTATGGTGAATTGGTGATAAGGTCAAAGGTCATTTGAGGTCATACGTTTAAAGTTTACCTGCAATTTTATTCAATTCACTTTAAATTTTCATAACATAATTTTGAGTATAATAATCTTCTTGAGGTGCACTTTGGTGTTAATTGGCCTTTTGATTAATAAGTTATTAAATTGTGAAAAATGTATCGCTTTCTCAAAAGTAGCCAAAAAATATTGTCAGGATTATGTAAACACAATTCTGTAAACACAAACATCTGTCAAGGCATAATAGAGGAGCTTGCTTGGTATCTGTGCAGTTAACACATGAATAGTACATTTCAGCCTGGCAGTCACATACCACAGACAGAGCTGCCAAGTAGTGTTGCAACGAATCACCGAAATTTTGATTCGATTCGATTCGGGTTCGTTTGATATTTTTTCCCCCGAAATTCGTTTCGATTCGGATTCGGAATAATTATTATTTTTTAAAATAAAAAGTCGGAAATCGCCTTTACATGTGTGTTTTTCTGTTTTGACTTCCTTCTTATTTAACATGCGAAGCGCGGGGATCCGCGATTCTTGATTATTCACTCGAATACAGAATTACTGGCACACAAAAATATCAAATTCAAATAATTAATCTTACTTGTGATAGCTGCATCATGGAACCTACGTTTGTTCATAATGCGAGAAATAAAGGCTTTCGTCGTGTATATATATCCGGTAGAAGATTGCCAATTTGATGAGAGAAAACGTTGCACCGATATCAATATGATGTGGTTATTGCAAACACTCGTACGAAGTTACAAACGCCCGTATTCTATCCTGGTCAATTATACAATCATCAAATTGACGGTGCGATAAAATTATCGCTAACTCGGTCGCTAACTTCAGTTTTTTCTCTCGCGAGCGACGTTCCGCTTTACCACTGATCTCTATGGAAAAATATTCCTATCGTTCCGAACTAAATTAGCGACTAGTATTTTATCGCACTGTCAATTTGATGACTGTATAATAGACCAAGATAGAATACGGGCGTTTGTAATTTCGTACGAGTGTTCGCAATAACCAGATCACATTGATATCGGTACAACGTTTTCTCTCATCAAATTGGCAATCTTCTTCTGGACACACGCATTATTTCTAGCAATGTGAACAAACGAAACAAACGTGGGTCCCATGCAGCTATCCAACGTAAGATTAATCATTTGAATTTGATTTGAATTTGATATTTGTTTGTCCACGATTTAATTTTGCATTAAAAAATTGTGAATTCTCAATTAAATGCTGTACATGTAGTTCCCAAATCTTCAGAATCCTCCGAATCTTCCGAATCTTCCGAATCAAGCAACAAAATTCGGATTCGGCAGGATTCGTTTCGACAACGCAAATTCGCGAATTTTCAGTTCGGTTCGGAAATTCGGAAACAACACTACTGCCAAGTAGTACGTTTTTAACGTATTAATACGTTTTTTGGGAGTAAAATACGTCTGTACGTTTTTCTGTGTGAAAATAGCGTTTTTTGAAAATTCTGAGTATGGTTGTGCGAACGTGACTAGACTGGCTGTGAGAACGAGCGTATGCATGGTTGTGCCGTTGTGTTGCGCGAGCAATTGCTACACATAGAGATCATATGCAGAGATCAAGAATCGCCGTATTAATCATTGTAATGTAGACGTAATGAGCACTGGTACGTGCGCTGTGCAAATTATAAACACTCTTCAAATTGAGAATAAAAATGTAGCGATAACCTCCGCATGTATACCGAACACTGATCTCTAAGGGAAAATAAAAATCAATTTTTTTTTTTTTTTTTTTTAAATAAATTTTTTCACCCCGTAGATCAGTGATACAAAGTCAAGCAGCATTAGGCCCGGTTAGTAGTTGGATCACAGAACTCCTAAAGACGTCTTTAGGAGTTCTGTGAGTTGGATGGGAGACCAGCGTTCGCTGCTGCCATACCTTCGTACATGTACTCCTACGTGGAAAGCGAAGACGCATTAGGCGCAGCGGATAACTATCCCCTACCGATTGTCAGCGTGTGAGTTTTCGTGGGTTTACGTGCAGTTCCTGCTCCTATTTTTTCTTTTACACCCTTCTGTATTCAATGTCATTATCTTTACATGATGTAACTGTATTTTTTCACGGAATTTTGTGCCTCCGTGTTGCTTTTTGTCTCGCCTGCGTAAGCAAAAAGCGAGACATAGGCGCCGCTTTTCCGGCGGCGGCGGCGACGGCGTCAACAATTTTGGAAATGCTCTCATTTCAAAAGTATATGTTCGATTTCCATGAAACTTGGACACAAGGCTTGTAGAGTATCACAACTAATGTGGAACAAATTTCAGGTCAAAAGTCAAGGTCAAAGGTCAATTAAGGTCAATTGAGTTGAATTGTGTTCCAAAAACTTAACCTGAGGTTAAGTTCTTGAAAGTTTACTTTATTTCAAAAGTATTTGTTCAAATTCTTTGAAACTTGGCATCATTCTTGGTAGGGATTGTCTTCATGTCACCCTCTTTCAAATGAATACCCAAATCTTACATTTTCATCACATTTAAGGTCACCTACTGACAGTTTAACTTGGTTAAGTTTTTGGTAAAATTCAATTTTGTCTCTACATACAGTACATGTATGTACATGTAATATATACATGTATTGTACACATGCATTTGACTTCTCAAAACTTTGCTGGTGGTGGATTTCAACCAAAATTGGCAGGGATCATCCTTAGGCAAGGAGGATCTAGATTAATAAAGATGGAGGTGCCTACCAATATAGGGGGGGGGGGTGGAGTCTTGGTGGTGGTGCCCCCAATAACACTAATAATGGCTGTACTTAGATTCATATTTGCTTCTTCTTTTAGCCCTGTTGTGAGATTGTTAGCAAAGTTTGTAGGTATTATCCTTAGACGAAGGAGACCTCACTTTCTGAAACAGGGTACCTTGCCTCCAAGGGGGCTCAGGGGCAGCACCCCTTAAGTGCCCCTATTGTGAAAATGAGATTTTTTAAAATGCATGGCTGGGTTCTAACCAAACTAGGGGAGAATAAACCTTAGGCAAAGAGGATCTAAATTAATGCAAACAGGGTACCTACATGTATCCCTTAAGGAGGGAAGGGGGGGGGGGGTAAGGCCCCCCCCCCCCCCAAAGCCTGTGACACTAAATTCTGTAAAATGTATTGCAACATGTACATGTAGATTAATTGTAACCAAACTAGGTAGGAATCATTCTTAGGGGAAGGAGACTTCAAGTTGTTCAAGTATAGTAGATCATTATCTTCAAGGGGTCTGATGGAGGGGCACCACCCCAAAAGTGTCACAATGGCAATTATTTCGTGTACACATATTCTGCTTCTTTATTAAAAAACACACAGCTTAATTTCAATGAACTTCACCATCCAGTAAATCTTACTTGAAGGAGTTTTAAGTTATACAAATGGGGAACCTGGCTTACACGGGGGCTCAGTCAGGGGCAGCACTCCTTAAGTGCCCCAAAATCTTTGATTTTTCACTAAGTGAAAATTGCGTGATGCAGGCGAGACTGCCCTGGGCATTTCCCTTGTTTTTCATATTTGGCATGAATTGAGCCAAACCCAATTCTGTTTCATTTGTGTTGTGACAGTGTTTTGTGTGCGATACGTAAGTCGCATACGTCATGTCACTTAAGCTTACGGTAGATCTAAAAACGAAGCCATTGTATTTGTCGGTCATGGAGAGCGTACCGGGAAGCGTTCGGTTATAACGGTGCGCACGGGAAGAAAATCACGATCTTAGGGAAATTCCTCGTTCCCTTAACCGAGCATAGGGACGCGGTAAGGGAAATTTCTCCCTAACCGAGCAATTACTTTTGAGCAGTAGTGTAGCTCCCTACATATCGTGCATTGATGCATCTGTGACCTGTCATTCCTTCCTTGAAGACAGTCGGAGCAGAAACATGATAGGCGCCTTGCCTGCAACACATAGGGGCTAACAGATCTAACTTGGTGGTAGCTTCTGCATCCTTTCATCGTTGACACATCTGTTTCTGGCCTGTCTCTTTTGATGTCACCTTTGTTTACCAGGAAGAACTTCCTTGTGCCATTGTCACTAGTAGAGCTCAGATTGGCATTGCACCACTCGAAAAGACCGGCTGCATTGTTTATGACAGCTTTACGGCTCATGATTGCCCTGTCGACCAATCTATTGATTGTGCCAATCTCTCTGTCTCCCTCCCCCTTACCATGCTCTGATCCGAAGTAATTTCTCTGTGTATTTGCTGCAAGGCTAAGGTCTGCAAATGTTCCCTTTCCCTTATATTGGGATGTGCAACCATCACTGAAGATGACTTCTTCCTGGATGACCATCTTGCTGCATAGATAACCTTCAGCCAGTTTGAGAAAATAGTTCACGGCATGGTAGTCGTGTCCTAAGTCGTCAGAAAGGAACACAAGGGACTCGCGTACCAAGTCTGCATTCCTCTTGTAGTAACACACTATAGGGTGCATTGTGATTTGCTGCTGACCAAAGTACGCCGCCTTGATCTCATCTTGATAGTACACACTTCTATTGCGAGCAAAATCCATGACCATTAGCACGCAATTTTCTACGAGTTTCTCTTTAATGTGCTGGTATTGGCGCTGCTGCCACCTGGGCCGTAAAAATGTGTCGTATGAATGTGACACTCTGCATGGGCTGGACAATGTCTTGTGTGAACTCTTTACAGAAATCATCGGTGGACCCCTGCTTAACCCTAAGGATTCGCCTAGGTTTCCTGTCATCTCTGCTCTCTCTTTCCCAGTGGTTCCATGTGATAGTGGTCTCACTGTCTAGTTGAGACAAATCAGGAAAAACCTCTTCGACTCTTTTTGCCAGGTCTCCGCAACAACTGCAAGTACCAAACACGCACCCAGAATCTTGGAACCTCTGATTTTCACCCAGTGGACAAAGCAGGGCGTCTACAAGCTGATATTCGCCTTTGATCACAGGGCCGCTCACTTTCCCCATCTGCTGCAGCCTTTTCAGCACATCTACTTTGTACCCTATGTTAGCACAGTAGACACATAGGCATGTGTTGTGATACTTTTTTGACAGGAGACGTACATTTTTGGGTCTGAGTTTTGCAAAGGCTGAGAAACTGAGTTTCGAATCTGCAAAATCCTTTACTGTAGGCTCGTTGGAGTTTAACTTCCATGACGTAACCTGGACCGTCTTTCGTTGCGTACCTCTTGTGTGGGAGCACTCTCGATACATCTTCTCTTTTGTAAAATGCCTTTACCTCTTTTACCACCGTGCACTGTATCTTCCTTCCCGGCTTTGCCTTTTTCAGGGCCTCGACACGCTTCACAAATTTGACAACTTCCTTTCGAATTCTTCTGACACGGTTCATTCTTTCTTCTTTTGTTGGACTTTCCTTTCCTTGGTTACTAATAATAACACCTTCCTTTTCCAAGGCTGCCTTCTTGTTTGGTGAAGCATTCCAAATAAGGGCACTGAAGATGGACGCAAACTTGGTTGGGGATGAAGGGAGCAATTTCCTACATCTTGTAACTTCATTGTAGAATGTGTTCTTTGAATTGTACCCTCCAAATACTGGATCACGATGGGGGGAGTGCGTACGCCTTGTTTGTCTGATCATCTGCCTTTTCTCCTGCTTTGATCTTCTGTCCTTTTCTCTGATCCTTCGTGGCCTCTGCGGTGTACTTTCTTTCATTCTTTGTCTCTGTACTTTCTTCCTTTCCCGCCAATAGGCTCTCTTCGCTTCAACTGAAGAGCGTGTGTGTAAGCCTGTCGGAGCCCACGCAGGTTTGGGGGTTTGAAGTTTTATTTTCAAGACTTCTGTTTTCTTGCCTTTTCTGTACTTCTCCTGGCGTAGCCTTGCTTGTTCTCTCAGCCGTGCCTGCTTTTCCAAGACTTTTTTAGTAGGATTATTTTGAAGCTCTTTTTTAAGCTTATCCCTCCTGGTCTGATTCCTCAGTGCCCCACGATGACATAATTCTCTATATTTCTCTGGGTTCTCAATCTTGCCCTATAACGGGCCGATTTACTTTGTCCTGGTTTCATGGTGGACCTGGATACAAACAGAAGTAAATACCCATTAGTTATAGGTCCAGCTCTAACTCCAGGGAGCTCCAACGCTGCGCGTTGGAGCTCCAGGTACAAATAATCAAAGTCGACCTCGCCCATTAGTTTGGCTAGTCGCATCGCTTAATTTCGGCAGGTAAGATAGAAATTTGTACTTACATGTCAAGAGAATTACTGTAACTATCTAGGAGGTTCTTTGATTTTACGATTTGACGATTATTTCGATGAAAAAAAAATGGAATTTCCTCGCCGAGCCGATCTTTCCCCGTACTGTACCGTCTATTCAAATGGTATAACAGTACACATTACGCACCGTGCGATCGAGTCATTTGAATCGACGGTACAGTACGGGGAAAGATCGGCTCGGCGAGGAAATTCTATTTTTTTTCATCGAAATAATCGTCAAATCGTAAAATCAAAGAGCCTCCTAGATAGTTACAGTAATTCTAAAGAAATGTAAGTACAAATTTCTATCTTACATGCCGAAATTAAGCGATGTGACTAGCCAAACTAATTGGCGAGGTCGACTTTGGTTAGTTGTACCTGGTTGTACTCCAGGGAGCTCCAACGCGCAGCGTTGGAGCTCCCTGGAGTTAGTCCAGCTCTAGCTACATTCCTAGTATAACAAAATATTAAACACTCTCTCCCTTTTTTGGTAGGTGGAAATTGACAGTGGCACTGACAAAACATTTCAACAGATCTAGACTTTATAGACTACCTGCCCTTTAGAGTATAGACCCTAGACTAGCTATGCTCGCTGATGTTGGCAATTTTTTTCTGAATGTCAATGTCCCAAGGACCCAAGTCCAAGGGCAAGGCAATGTCTTGCCAATGAGCACATCTTAAAAATCAGTCTAAAAAGTTAAAAAAATAGGAGGAGCGAGCGCCTACTACACCCCTGGATCCCCCACTGCTTTTTAATTATTTTTGTTTATAATATTGACAATACTTTTGTCACTTGTATGGAGTCTAATCGGCTTGTTTATAAAAATTTTCTTAGTTCTTCAAATTCACAAACACCAACGTAAGTATATGGGACCTGCATAACGCGTCCGCTAAAAAAAAAAATGAATCTAAATAGGTACGGTAATACTATAGTTCTGGTACATAATAACAATGATTATCACATTAAGACAAATCTCCACACTGCACACTGATTTTATATGGGAATTAAAACTTAATCGTGTCCAAGAAAGCAAAAACTTACGTGTTTATCAAGGTCTTTCCGTTTCGATCATCAACGACGACCGGGTCCACATCGACGACGTCACTGCCCGCTGCCCTAGTCGCCACGGTGATGAACGCGCGCGCATCAAATACCAAATGCGTGCTCTATGCAAAAGTCTTGATCACACAGCTCAGCAGACGTAAACGCACACACAGCTATCGTCTGCTAGTACGCTCAATCGTACTGCGTGCAAGCTATGTCCAATTGAGGTCACGCGCGCATCACGTCGGTCCACATTCGGTAACGTTCGAAACAGTTTGCGTCAAAAAAACATAACGTGTGAAACTGGTCTGTCCCTGTGATCGCGCTCGTAACGAACGGAACCATTTTTGTCTTCTAGAAATTATTTCTAATCAAATATTAATAGCTGTCATTTTTTTATAGCAATTACCAAGCAGGCTTTCAAATTGTGCATTTTACCAACTTTGCAAGATTCCCATTTTTACAATTATGTCAGCTTTGTTGTTCCGCTCATTATATCGTGCAGTTCGTTATTATTTTGACAGACAATGTTTGCCTCGCATCAAATATTCTAATACTGCTTCAAACTCATTATGGTATTTATATACTTGTGGTACTTGGGAGGGTACTGCATCTAAACTATGTGGGAGAAATTCTGGTCAAGGGTGTTCTAGTTGTGCGACCGGGGAAGAATTGCGTTCGTTATGTGGGGGAGGGGAAGGACGGGAAATGCGTCACGAGCGCAATTTTGATGTGGCGATGCAAAGAAAACGGGACTTTCTCCCGTTGTGAAAACTATACTGAACTATCACTTTGTTTGTTAGTATATTGTTTCCATCACCTTCTTTATATATCTTTCATATAGTTTTCAATCAGATAGTGATATTGAAAATTTGACATATTTGACAGACAACAGTAACGTGCGACACCCGGGGAATCATTATTTTATATTATCACAGTGGGTGGTTCCTTGGTTATTTAATAACGTGAATGCAATACCCTAGCACCAACTGCTAAAACATCAATTATGCTTTTGGTTTTTCCTTGTCTCTATTTCGAGAACCATGTCGTTAAACTTGATGTTAACAAAAAGAGTAGATCATGTCTGTCCAATATTGTCACGAGTGAAACCTACATTTTTACCTTTAAAAAAATATTAATTCAAATATTGATCAAAATTGTCTGTACTATGTCTTTACTAGCTTACCAATATAGAAATCATACAGACAGCACACAATTATTTTTATTTTCTGTGATGAAATATATTTCATTTTTTGACATCATAAACACCATTATATAGAGAATGTGCCATATATGTAAAGAAACAAAGAAACTGTAGGAATTATGTATTTTGACTGTTGTGAGCCAAAATTTCAGTTCAGGCAAACTCAGGATTCAGAAGTCTTCCCAAATCGAAAATGGTTAAACTTTGGAACGTATACCATGTGTTTAACCCTTTCAGGACAGGAATTATTTAAGGGCTAAATTGATCACATTTTGTTCTTCAAATTGGCAACAATAGTATTTTTCTTTTAGTACTACAAGATTGTAATAAGGGGCAATGTCTTTGAAAACAATATACATGGTTAAAAGAATTGGCGGAAAGTTGAAAAAAATTGCCAATTTTGATAAAAAAAACAATGATTTTGAACCTCTCAATGTGTTGCCAATTTAAGGATTTTAAATCTTATTCTCCTTTTTAAAATTCCTGGGATCAAACGCAATATTGTCATGTAACAAAAATAGACACAGTGTGTGTAGAAATTTTTGCTCTTTCTACTCATGTATCTAGTATATTTTTCAGGGCTCTGAATCAAAAGTTATTGAGCCCAACCACAAAATGTGGTCAATTGTCTCGAAAGGGTTAATTCAACTTTAAGAAAAAAAAATCCTTACAACAGCTCATAACTATTAGAATTGCTCAGAATTTACTTTTGTTACCTCTTGCAGCTCCAAGGAAACGAGGGTGCAGAAATCGCAAAATGCTTCAAGTCAAAGGATTTTGCAGCCTTCATGTCCGGTGGAGTACATGCAGGAGGAATAAAATACCAATTCCTAAGGGAAGAAGACAAAAAGCTCGTTTTAGCAAAAAAGAAAGGAGAGGGAGCGCTCACATTGCAAAGTAGCAAGACAGGTAATGCTTTGTTTTGTCCCTGATCATCCCTGATTTGTGGGCTTAAGTTTTGAGGTTAGAGTGTACCAATCACCTAAAAAAATAATTTGTGTACAGCTAGAATGTATAAAATCACCCTTAAATCACTTTACCTGGCCTTCTATGGGTTAACGGTTAAGTATGACGATGAAGGAAAACGTAAAACCTCCTTGCGCGAAACCCAACTCCGAGTTGGGTTCCGCACAGGCTCTTATTCTATGCGAGCGCCTATGGGTGCGTCAACTAGTCCCCTCACAAGTCGCAGTATTGTTTATTGGGAGTGTATTTCAACTTGCAATATCTCTTTATAGAATCAACATTTGAAGCTCATTATTTCAAATATACATGTAGTATAGCGACATGGAACACCCAACATACAGAGCAAACTATTTGTTGGTGATTGGTACACTTTAAGGCTTCACAAGTTGCTGCGATTTGAATTCTAGCCAGTTTTGATGTACAACTTTTATCAATTTTGATAGGAGTCGTTAAGAGTCATTAGTTATGCTAATTATGCAAATTTATTCCTTGTCTCACCCCCCAAAAATAAAGATTTCTCGTTTCTCCTTTCTACATGTATTTCTTGACACATTTTCATTGTGTACATCAGTTCTTGAGAAAAAAGGGAGCAGGTTCATATCCAGCATATGGTGAAGCTCACATACATTATGTAGCCCTGTTGATATGTACCCAGAGATAGAAACAATTTGCAATGGGTATACATAATGCAAGCTGCCCTGGTGCAATACTCCATCATCGGGGGTTCTCCCCCTCCTTTTTATCAACTTCTGGATACACCACTTTGGAATGTGTATGGCTAGGTCAAGGGTTTGAAATGAGGGTTTATGAAAAGGGTATTTAAGATTTTTTATTATGACCGTTTTCGTAAAAAAAAAACTTTTTTTTCAGGTTCCTTTAAAAAAAATTTTAATTGCCTCAGGCCGGTCGATCACCAGTAAACCGATTCATAAACAACAATAAAGGAAAGTAATTTTAAAAACCCTGTTCAAAATATCACTTTGATTTTATTGAAAAAATTTGCTAGTATTTCACATTTTGCTCTTGCGAAATGTCCTTATAACATTAATATTCCCTTCAAAATTATATATTTTCATTTCATTATCAAAGAAAAAATAACTTATTTTTCAGTCCTTTCTTGACTGGAAGACTGAATTTATAATTTTGAAAATAACACATAATATGTGTGTGTGGGGGGGGGGGGGGGGCCCATTGTGACAATGGGAGTAAAAATTCGAGCAGGTATGTCATAAAAATTGCTGAAAATTTTGATTTTATACAAATGAAATCTCCAGTTCAGATTCCTATTCCCATGAAACTTGAATGTATTTGACAGCCAATATGCAGGAATATGAATGTTTCTAGGAGATTTCAAATGTATAAAATGTGAAATTTTATCAAGTTTGCTGACATACCTGCTCGATTTTCACTCCAATCCCATAATGCCATAGTAAATTAGAGATTTTAAAAATAAACATTTTGAGCCAAGTGAAAGACCTGGGACCAGCAAAATTACTTTGCTATGTATCAGGAATGTTATATCGGAGCTCTTTACGAGTTTCCACTGTGTATGTAAAACATATTGGGTGCTTGGCACCTTAGAACTCTTCTACACATTCAAGCATCACTAAACCCCTTCCCCCCACCCCCACCCCTCTCTCTCTTTATTTCTGTTGTCTTTCTACAGCGATTGTAATCGGCCATGCCGCTGAAGGATGCCAGCAAGGGAATACAAATAAAGGGGTTGGAGTAATAGCAGAATATTTGGAGAGCTTGAATATGTAATGGATGCCTCACCATAGGATATTGTACATGGAAAGAAGGTTTTGCTTGAGGTTGGAGGAAGGGGAAGGAGCACAAGAAAGAGGAGGATTGAAGGACTATTTGGAGAGCACCAACATGGCTTTTCCTCCATTTCGGATCTTTGAAAGGTTGGTTAAAGTTAACACATCAGCTTTGTGAAGATATAGCACTACCTTACAAAAACTATATAAATTCGCACGAAAAAAAAATTGGAAATTAATACCAGCTAAAGGAGTAAATCAGTTTCAAATAAAGTGATGTGCTAAGATCCTTCAGGGATAAAACTGGTATTTGGGTTTACTTCTAAGAAAATAAAGCTTTACTTGGGAATCTTGAGTAAAGGTGCAAGTGATGGCACAACACCAATAGCTGCAACAAGGAATAGAAAATAAGTCCTGACCCATTAAACATGACTTCTAGTTCAGAGTTGTGATTTACTTTGTCAAAACATAGGCTACATGTATTACTACTGTTGATAGTGTTACAGCTTTAATATGTTATCTATGCACACCTTTGAGGTATCCTTCCTGCACGTTTTGTCTGCCTTCTTAAGTATCCACCAAAATATATCTTTGTTTTAAGCAATACACTGTCTAAAAATTGTATTTGATTTGATCAAATGCATTATCATTTTTGACAGTTTCACAATAATTGTAAGGGCATGTAATTGATACACATGGTTTGGGGTGGTGTTGAAAGTTATGTTACATTTATTATCATTTAATGTGTAAGAAAGCAAACAAGTAGCCCATGTTGAGCAAGCCATTACACACATGAATGGATTGTACATTACGTGTAGTAGGAATATATTGCCTGTAACAATTGGTCAAAGTTCAATGTACATCAATATGCTCTTTCTCTCAGAAAATCTGATGATTATATGATGAAGTTGAAAAGCGATTTTTCTCAATTTTGAGGAAAACATGCATCATGTTGTGTAGACCGAGACATCAGTTTTTGTTATTTTTCATAGATCTGAAGAAAGTGTAATTGTGTTGAAAGGGTCAACTTTGGGGCAGTGTGTGATATAACTACATGTATGTTCTTTCATTGCAATGCTTCCAATCTAGTTTGAGATGTGTTCATTTGCAGTAGTGAGGGAATGTGTATTCAACTCCTGTGCATAGACAATGAAAGGCAGCTCTACACCTGTTCCTTGGTTGAGGTTCAATGTTGCAGTAAGTCTGTTCGCTTTGGAAAGCACTTTTTGACCCTCTGCAAATGCATTGTCATGTGTTATTTTGACCTTGTTCTTTGGTCCTTCATACATCAAAGAGAGCGATTGGCTTTCCATAACTGAAAAGGGGGCTAGCAAGTTTTCAAATTATGGTGACTTAAAAGGGGGAAGGGGTATCATTGCTTAAAAATGACCATGTCATATTGGGTACCTTTCATTCCACTACTTCGACATAAGCAGGGACCAAAAAGGCAGCACTTAGAAAATGTATTTCATTAGTTTTTTCACTTCATGGCTGGATGATTAACCAAGTAACCATCCTTTCAAAGATCCCTCCACTATGTTGATTGATTCTTACTTTTCTATGTCAATAAAAGGTAAAAAGATTTAAACTTGTATGATTAAGAACTAATTTGCATATGAGAAGAAAATAATCTCTCCGTAATTTTCCCCATCAAAATATTGTAGTGTAGTGTGTTACAGTAGTTGTATTTTCTGTTTTTATGAAAATAAGAATTTCATAGTACATGTATAATTTAAAGTGTGTAACACCTATGTAAGGGAGATAGGTGGAAAAGGGATAGTGGGCAAAATTAAACATGTAATATATATTGTTTGTTTTATTTTCCTGTATATTCTGGAGAAAATAATTTTATAGCATGTCTTTGCAAGTGTTTGATTTTACCAATGAATGTATCAAGGATATCGTGCATTTTGATGGTGTTGGTGGGAAAAGAAGGGAGACCTAAATTTTACAAACGCTCATACCAAGATTTTATGATGGGTCGTTATTGAGGGTCGGAGAGGAGAATTAAAGTTTCATCATTGAATTGTATTGAAAATGCTGTACTACATTATGTTTTAAACAGAACATCAAAAAACTAGGGGGTGGTATTCTGAAGAAGAAGAGATATTCTTCATTTTAGGGACAGATATTTTAATTGTCGTAACAAATCTAAACTTACCGTGCATCATTTTATGATTACACACCGGTAAATGAATGCAGAAGACATCTGCTGAAACACCAGTGAAATTTCACCATTAACATGTAAAATTTGGTATGACAATGAATTGAAATCATTTCACTAAAATAATAGTCCTCAGAATATCACCTTAGGATGTTTGATGAACTGGAGGACATGTAGGGAATGTACATTTAATTCATATACCCCTTTAGAATATTTGTATTTATAACGTTTATTTTTGTTTGCTCCAATCTGTCAGATCCTCTTATCTTTTGTCTATATTACATACATTTAGCTATCAGAAATAACGTGTTGTAAACGAGAGATACGTTTGTATGTATTTTTGTTATGTCAGATACTATGAAAATTATCCAAATACTCTTTGTAGTATCTAAATGCGTTTCCATTGAAATACACTTGTAGATGAAGTTCAATTTTTCTTTTTTCTTTTTTTTTTTTTTTTAGGTAACAGGCAATGATTACATGTTATAGAGACATGGAAATGAATGAGATAATATTGTTGCATCATTTGATTTGCTCATGACTTTCTATATTTGCATTAAATAGATCAAGTATTGTTTTTCCCCCCTTTTTTTTTTTTTTTTAAAGAATTAAAAAAAAAACCCAGCTACTCTTTGTACTGGGACAGGGCAAAATTCAAGTTTTCTCTCCGATTCATTTGTCAAGTGTCAGTAATATCATTTATAAGTTACGGTAGTAGTTACAATCTGTTACCTTCACATGTATGCTGAAAGTCATCTGTCATCGCTGTAAGCAGTTGCAGTATATACAGTGGAACTTTGTTAAAACAAACTCCTTGGGACCATTAAAATTACCTCTTTATATTGAAACCTTGTTATATCAGGTCTAGAAAACAATACAATATAAAGAAGCAGGACCTGCAAAATTATCTTGTCGTAATGAAAGTTTGTTATAACAGTGTTCTTTATAATGTTCCACTGTACATGTGTAGGCCAACGTTATGGACGGTTACAGCTTTCAGTTTTATTTCTAAGGAATAGAAAGTTAGAAACATTTTCTTCTTAATATAAATGTATAATCCAAAATATGTCTAATATTAGTCGGGTTCACACGGAGGGAGCTTAACTTTAAAGGGGGTACCCAATGCTGAAACAATGTTAGTTCATTTAAAAGATCATGATTTTATTAGCAGAAAATTATCTGCCTTAAGTTTTTTTAAAATTCGTGTTGCCAGAAAAATCCCCGAAATATGGTAAGACTTCAGGATATTTTGGCCCCTCAGCTGTGTCCCAATTTCAGCTAGGTACCCACAATGACGTCAAAGTGGTTACCCAGGTTCGCGTATTGCAGATGTGTTGCGCGCTAGACTGTACAAAATGCATTACACCTTGCGCGCATTTTGCTATAATTGCGCGACAAGGTAACCACTTTGACGTCATTGTGGTTACCTAGCTGAAATTGGGACACAGCTGAGGGGCCAAAATATCCTGAAATCTTACCATATTTCGGGGATTTTCTGGCAACACGAATTAAAAAAAAAATTTAAGGCAGATGATTTTCCTCTAATAAAATCATGATCTTTTAAATGAACTAACATTGTTTCAGCATTGGGTACCCCCTTTAAGTTATCTTGTACATGTAGTTTCAGAGCGTATGAACAGACTTGTAGTTTCGAAACTTTAAGTTTATTTGTAGTTCCAGAACCACAAGCGGGCATGTAGTTAAAGGACCTATGAAATGCAAGTACATGTTGATCTTTGATGATGTGTATTGTTCTGTACATCATAAAATTTACAACCATTTGATCTGAATATGTGTCATATATTTTTAAATATTTTTTGTAATTATTTTATTTTACCTGCTAAGCCCCGCCCCTGAAAAATCCTTTGGAGTCTGATTCTTCACATGACATCATCAGTCAATCATCAGTCACCTAAAACAAGCCAAACAATAGACACTGGTATGTACCTATCCCTCAGTTTAGCACCTGCTCACAATAGCATCGCATGATTTAATAGCAGATGCTATGTCAGAAATGCTCCAGTATCACAGGAAAAGAAAGGTACTGAAAATATGTTGTATGAAAACACACGATGCTATTGTGAGCAAGTACAAAACAGAGAGATACTTTACATACCAGTGTCGTGTGCTTGGCTTGTTTTAGGTAACTGATGATTGACTGATGATGTCATGTGAAGAATCAGACTCCAAATGATTTTTTAGGGGCGGGGCTTAGCAGGTAAAATAAAATAATTACAAAAAATATTTTAAAATATATGACACATATTCAGATCAAATGGTTGTAAATTTTGTGATGTACAGAACAATACTCATCATCAAAGATCAACATGTACTTGCATTCCATAGGTCCTTTAAGCAGTGGGGGGTTTTCCCTCATATTTGTAGACTGTGAACAGAATAAACTTTAAGTTTAGCAAACTCGTTAACGATGACCTCTCTGTTATGTTAAACTACGATCGCTCGATTTGTAATCACAGAACAACAAGCATCGTTTCGGGCCCGTGTGAACCCTCGTTGTTAGTGAGTCATTCATTATGATTTACTTAAAGTTACAAGACCGCAAGTCCTGTATGAATGTAGCTATTAGCCTTTATCAAGTACTGTAAAACCAGACATTTTTGCGTGCATTAAACTTTCGCAAATTTCGCGAGTAGTCGAGTTTCGCAAAAGTTTCATGCTGCGAAATTCTCAAATCACAATTGGAACAACATAAAATTATTGCAATTCACAAAAGTTTCTTGCTGCAAAATTGGCTGTCATAAACAATTCACGAAATTTATGTCGAAGTTTCTGGTATTACAGTAACCCAGGCACTAGGTAGTCTGCTCAAACTTTACCTCATCTGTTTCTTTAATTTTTTTTTTAAATTTTAAAACAAAGTTGTAATCAGGGTGGACTTCCTATTTAAGGGAATTTTCCACATCTCATGTCGAGAACGGCTTAACATTTTCACATGGGTATGGGTAAAGATTAATCAGATTTGCTCTGTGTGCTTGTTTCTTTTGCTTAAAGGGAAATCCTACCTTTATAGCAAGTTGCTTTGAAAGAAAGAGGAAAAATCAGAGAAGCAGATTGGTGAAAATTTGAACGAAATCGGACAAGCAATAAGAAAGTTATGAATTTTTGAAAGTTGTAATCACTATGCATATGGGAATTTCAAATTGGCCGAATAGGTAATGTCACTGTGATGTAGCTGTGGACAACTCCCCCATTCGCTCTAACACACAAAATGACTAAAATGTCACCTTTTTTCAAAATGCATTACTCAGTAGGATCTTTTCGTTCATGAGGACCTATAACAATATGCTATCTCCAATATATTTTGATTACTGCCCCGAGGGTAAAAGCGCCTCGAAGAAAACCGCAAATTAATGATATTTTTGTGTACGACAAATGGGAGAGTTGTCCACAAAAATGTCACAATTGACTCACCAAATTGCCAATTTGAGATTCGCATAGATGTAGTGATCTCATTTTTCAAACATCCATAACTTTCTTAGTCCTTGTCCGATTTCTTTCAAACTTTCGCCATCCTGTTTTTCTTATTTTTCTGCTTTCACACAAATCATCTTATTACCAAGGTTGGATTGCCCTTTAAAGGGTACCAATCACCAAAAAATATTTTGCTCTGTATGTTAGGGGATCTATGTCGTTATACTATATTAAAAATATGGGCTTCAAATATTAATTCTATAAAGAGATATTGCAATTTTAATTACACTCTCTATAAGCGTAAAACTGACTCGTGATTGGACTACTCAACGCACCCATATGCGCAGAACTAAACTCGGAGTTCGGTTCTGCGCGAGCATTTTCATGTTATTCTTTTTTTCTTCATACTCCTCAACTGTTGACCGATAGGATGCCAGATAAAGTCCTTCGAGATGGATTTTATACTTCCTATTTTTCAGGTGATTGGTATACTTTTAATTTCTTGTCCATAAGGCATCGGACTGTTCGTACTGTAGTCCTTCAGGTTTTGAATTAAACCCCAGAAAGGACAAAATCCAAGGGCCCAAGGTTATTCCCATCAATTTAAGCATTTCAGGACAGAATTATTTAAGGGCTAAATTGATCACATTTGTTCTTCAATTGGCAACAATAATATTTTTTCTTTTAGTCTACAAGATTGCAATAAGGGGTAATGTCTTTGAAAACAATATAATGGTTAAAAGAAATGTTGAAAAGTTGAAAAAGTTGCCAATTTCAATAAAAAACAATGATTTTGAACCTCTCAATGTGTTGCCAATTTAAGGATCTCAAAGCTTATTCTTGTTTTTAAAATTCCTGGCATCAAACGCAATATGGTCATGCAATAAAAATGGACATAGTGTGTGCAGAAAATTTTGCTCTTTCTACTCATGCATCTGGTATATTTTTTAGAGCTCTGGATCAAAAGTTATTGAGCCAAACCACAAAATGTGGTCAATTGCCTTGAAAGGGTTAAGTATTTCATGGAGAGAGGGAAACTGCATAGGAACCAAGAAAGAATCATAAGAGCATTTGAGAGAGACTAGTACTGGGTGTGGTATTTTGGATCATTGTAATGTCATCACTGTATGATTGTCACTATGGAGTAGGCCTGCGCTGCATATATCACAGCTATTTACATTACAGTGGAACCTCGTTATATCAGGGCTAAAAAACAAAAGCATACAAAGAAGTGGGACCAGTTAAATTACCCTGTTATAAAGAGAGTTTGTTATAACAGTGTTCTTTTTATTGAGGTTCTACTGTACATAGATTGAGTCAGGTCTGGAGAAATGGGAATCTCACCAACTGTAAGACTGCATGTTGTGAAAAATGGCCTTTATTGGAGTTCACATGTGTTCAAATGGGCATTTTCTCACTCGGCTTGTGCACCACATTTTTACAGTGTTTTCTCCAGCTAATACTGGATTCATTAGTTCTGCTAGGAATCACTTGTGCATATCACCATGTGGGTCTACGTGTAGTAGATATGTCCATGCAGGGAATTATGTATGCATACATGTAGGCCTACTTCTCAAAAATATGTCGCAGTAAACTGCCTCAAAAAAAAAGAAACAAGTTTTTAAAGGGTACTACACTTCACATACATGTATCTGTATCTTCTAACACACAGGTAACCAAGTACTGGATGCATAGGACCTTTCTTGCATCATTCAACTAAAAAAAAAAGAGCCAGTTTTTGCTGATTTGGCCTTTTTTCCTACGAGGAAGCTTGCAACCCCCCAAAACTTCAATTTTATTATTCATATGACCATTCGGTACCTTGATCATATAGATTTACATATTGGAATGATAAAATCAAATTTTATTGCAAATTCTACCAAAATGGGATCGTAGTAATATCGTATAGTGCACAGCGGGCTTAACGAAAAGCAAATTTATGTCATTTTGACAAGAAAATATGGGTTTTAGCAGGTTCTGTTATATCAGATCCCCTTATATGCATATTGAGTTTGTTATTGTTATGAGTGTTTCTAATTAATCTTGGACAACACATTTTTGGCTCATAAACTCAAGCTTTTCTTGTTTTGGTTTAGTATACATGTCAAATGTAAGCCTAGTTGACAAACATCTTGCAAATTGAGAACATAGCTGGATCAAACTTCATTGCCTTGTAATGCCTATGTGTTATACAGAGTCCTACCTCATCTAAGAGAATGTACAAGGCTTTACGTGTGCTACATAGAATGACATGTCTGCATGTTCAATCTATGTCCAAAGTTCACCCTCCTCTAAGGCTCTGTTCAATGACTTTTATTGTTAGGTGTCCCTGCTTTGTATTGCTTGTGTCACCGCCTTGGTTTGCTTGCTTTGTGCATGTTGCCATGCAATACTGTAGGTACTGTGTGTACCTGTCTGTGTTTGCAATAATGGGACACAGTACGTGCATATTAGTCATATCAACTTGGCTAGTACCCTCCTTGGTCATATAGGGGCCTACACTGCACGTTCAGAAAAACAAATCACTTTAACCCTTTCGAGACAATTGACCACATTTTGTGGTTTGGCTCAATAACTTTTGATTCAGACCTCTAAAAATTATACCAGATACATGAGTAGAAAGAGCAAAAATTTCTGCAAACACTGTGTCCATTTTTGCTGCATGACCATATTCCGTTTGATGCCAAGCATTTAAAAAACAAGAACAAACTTTAAAATCCTTAAATTGGCAACACAATGAGAGGTTAAAAATCATGGTTTTTATCAAAATTGGCAATTTTTTTTAACTCTTCGACAGAGTTTGTAACCATGTATATTAATTTAAAAGATTTTACACCTTATTAGCACCTTGTAGCACGAAAAGAAAATGTTATTGTTGCCAATTTGAAGAACAAAATGTGATCGATTTACCCCTTAAATAATTCCTGTCATGAAAGGGTTAAAAACTTCTGGAAATGTCAGTATCTCTGTCTCTCTCTGTCTCTCTCCCCCCCCCCCCCCCCCCCCCCCCCCCCTCTTCATTATCTTTTTCATATATTTTTTGACTCCTTTTCTTCTTGGCTACATTTACTTCTCTCTCCATTTGTGTTCCTGTTGTACTCATTTTAAATAATTTTCACACTGTACATGTACATTGTAGCATGGTTCCTCATCATTTCCTCCAAGTGATTTATTGATTTATTGATGATTTATTTTACCTTTGTGATTGACAGAGATATAGCTGCAATTAGGTTTTTACTGGTTTAGGGTTAGGGTTAGATTATCTGGTCCAGGGTATTTCCCTGGTTGAAGTTAGAAATGGTTTAATAGTGTAGGATATTGACTGAGGGGCAGTTGGAAACAGGCCTATATGTTGTAGAACCATGGGAATTAATGAGCTACAATGTACATGTAGGTAGGCCTACACATTCTCAAGCCTACAGTTTATTTTCTGCATGCAATGATGCATTCAAATTATATTTCACAATTTATGCCTTAGTATGATTAGCATTGTGGGTCAATATGAAACTTACAGAATTCAACACCTTCTTTGTAAAATGATGGGGGTGGGGGGGGGGGGGATTTGTAAACCACAAGCCAAATGATAATGAAAAAAAAAAAAAAATGGCCAGCAGATTATGTAGTGCTATGCAAGCAACGTACATACTAGAACATACATGTATATTCATTACTGTAATTTTGAAGTGATAATCTGTATGTACATGTACAACTACATGTAGCATACTTTTAATGCAGAAACATGCCCAAATTTGATCAAAGATTAGGCCTATCTGTCTTCTGACTGTTCTCTTCGTAAAGATAATAACTATACAGCTATATCGAGAGAAGCAAACAGTGGGAAAGAAATTATTTACTATGTTTTGTCCGTCTATGCACACATTTTCTAAATTCTTTCTACATGTGCAGCTGCCAACCAGGAAGTAGATTGACCCATAGAACACACCCTTTTATACATGAGCGCAGTAGTGTATTCTATATAGGTACATGGTCTGCAATGCAATGGGATGAATAGCAAGCGACCGGCTGGGAACCCACCAGTAATATTGCTGTGTAAATTCCCTGAATCAAGCCAGACACGGTGTAGTCTGTTTTCAGCCTCGGGCGGACTTAGTATTTCCTGCTCTCACTGAAGCTGTAGCTAGTCTGACAATGTAGACTAATCTCCCATTGTCTACCACAAGGGAGGATTAGTCTTCTCCAGACCTAGTAGTACATAATGTCATGAGGAGAAGGGAAATTAAAGTAATACTACATTGTATGTGTGGGGTAATAAAAAACCCACTTGGCCTGAATTTGGAAGACTTTTCGAAAATGAAGTAAGGACTGTCTGAAGGGATAGAACCTTGTCTTCTCAATTTAATTTGATTTTTATGGGTTATGGCACCTACAGTTTGACAGGTATATTATTGCACCCAAAGTTTGATCATGTAGGGTCTATGGTTGGATCAAGCTGAAGTACCAAGCACATGTATGGGCTGGATGGAGGTCTGCTATGCCTAATATCACATTTAGCCTATACTACAATGGATCGAAATGGATGGTCTTGAATTTGTGTAATTAATTCAATTCTTTTAAAAATGCAGACAAACCTTACTCTGACTTAAAGGGTACCAATCACCAAAAAATATTTTGCTCTGTTATGTTAGAGGTTCCATGTCGTTATACAATACTCAAAATATGAGCTTCAAAATTCAAATATTACTTCTATAAAGAGATATAAGCATAATTTAAGCGACTCGTGAATAGATGCCTCAACGCACCCGTATGTGCTGGCCAAGATAAGGTCTCGCACGGAAGCGGAACCCAACTCGGAGCATTTTCATGTTATCCTTTATTTCCTTCATACTCCTTAACTGTTGACCTATAGAATGCCAGATAAAGTTCTTTGAGATTGATTTTATACTTTCTAGCTGTACACAAATGATTTTTTTCAGGTGATCGGTACACTTAATTTTTGCAAAAAATATGTTTTAAAATACATTGATTTGGGACAGGTCATCCAATTGTAAAGAAATTTTTTGAATGATAGAAATTAATCATCTCATATACCAGTAGGTAGTATCGAACAAAAGGCAGTTTGCTATGTGCCAGTAAAGATGAAGTATTCACTATTCGGTGCTATAAATTGCTTTCTGAAAAATAGTTGAACATGCATGTAACACATGTACAATGAATGCCAAAGGTTGTTGGGAATAGGCCATTAGGCCAAGTAAAATTGATTCCTAGTTTCTGATTTGTATTTTTTGAAAATGAGGAAGAAGGGGTTACATGTATATGTTATTTGATACACATGTATGATATTTTCCCCTTACATAACAATGCTGCTCAGTACTGAGTCAAATTCCACACAAATTGTCTTCATTCCATTCTATTTGTACATGCTATTCAGCAGTTCAAAACAAGGTGAAATTCATTACACTAGTGATTTTTGTTTTCTCACTGTCTAGATATTCTCATATTCTCATCCATTCCATTTTAGAACAAAAATATTGAATAACAAAAAAATTGAGACAGGCCGAAAAAAGGAAGGAGAGGACGAAAAACTAGAAATAAATTTTATTTGGCCTAAGACCTAGACTACATGTAGGCTATAGAACTATTGCACTAATTATTCCATATTATACCATTTGAGAGACAGCATGTATAGTATTGGATGTAATGCATGTACCTAAATATCATGGACCTATTTGCTGGCATGTCATCGATCGTGTGAAGATAATATGCCAGATGCTCTTCACAAGTCTTGTGATACCCAAGCCCTCTCTTTCTCTCTCTCTCTTTTTTTTTTGGTTTTGTTATGGTTCTCTCTTTCTCTCCTTTATCTCTCACACTCTCTCTCCCTCTCTCTACATGTACTTATGCAGTCCACATAATTCATTACTTGTCAGCACACCCCCCCCCCCAATAAAAAAATATCTCTTTCTCTGTCTTCTTTCTCATCCTCTTTCTTTCTCTCTCTCCCTCTCTCTCTCTCTCTTCTATTTCTCTCTTCCCTTCTCTTCTCTTCTCTCTCACCATAATGACCAGACCATTAAGAAAGTTTTTACATATCTCTCTATCCCCCCCCCCCCCCCCAACAAAATAAAAAATAAAAAAATTTTTTTTTTTTTTTTTTTAATGGCTGTAGTCGCTTACCAGGAACTGCAGCTGTGCCACGCTGGGCGAGGTGATCATTTCTCCATTTTTACACAGTGCTAATTGCTACAGCCAAGCCTTTGCCAGTAGTTAGTCTGCGGGCACAGACTCTATTCACACTTCACACATTCTATAAAGCCTTAAGTGGCTAGCTTACCTCGTACCTCCTTGGTCAGAGCAGGGCCCTGTTTCATAAAAATTGCCCCCCCCCCCGGGGCCCCCCCCCCCCCTACGTTTCCCTGGTCAGAGCTTGACAACTACATGCCCTAAACATAATTTTATGAAGTATCCCTAGTCTTAGAGTTTAGCCCCGCTATTATGCGTTACGGCTGACAAGGGTTTGTGCCAATGGTGTTGGCTCCATTCAACCAGGGAGGCTCTTCCACCTCCCTGATTCAACAGAATAAAAGAGAACATCATTGAGGTCGAAACAATAGCGAAATTGACAAACATGACTGTAGACTAGTGCCAGTATGCGAAAACTGATTTCATCATGTCATTGACGCGGGACATGAAGAAGAAAAAAAAATGTATTCCTAATAAGTTGAGTGGAGGTAGTTTGCAGGCACAAACCCTGGTCAGTCGTAAAAGAGTGTCTGCACTATAAGACTACCATAGGACATGTACTATAGTTGCTCCTGACACGACCCAGTAGGTAGCTGGGCTAGGCTTCTCCCAAGACAAAATGATTTTCTGATAAAGTGTCAAATTAGGGTCTGTGCTTGCGATGGCTCAATGGTGGAGCAGTGGTCTCGTAACTGGAGGACCCGGGTTCAAAACCAAGTGAATGCGCTAGTGCCCTTTGGTAAGGCATTAATCCTCATTACCAAGTCCCCCGGAGAGGACTTAAAGCCGTCGGTCCCCTGGTTGCTGCCTGCAAACAAGCATACACATGCTTTCTTAGCAGTCACGTAAAATAAACCAAACCATCAAACCATAAGTTGTGTTGTAGTTTTTGCGATTCATATGACATATGAAATTATAAAAGAGTAAACAACAATTAGAGGTACTAATTATCTTTATTCATTCAAAAAAGACAAGACGGCACAATCTCACTTCAACTAAATAATACTGTTTACATTATGGTCCTGTTCAAATCGTAGCAAAAAGCCTGTAAATGAGGACAATAAGTGTTAACTTATGTAGGCCTACCACATCAATTTTGTCTCGCTATCATGAACTTTCTTTGTAAATGCAGTCAATTCCTCGCACATTTGGTAAAATTATTGTACTAATGATTTCTCCCCCCCCCCCCCCTCTCTCTCTCTTCCTCACTTTCTTGCAATTACACTAATGTCAAAAAGAAAATAAATCAGACATTTCGTTGACGAATATAATGGCCTATGGAGCATATGGAACATAATACATTTCGTTATCCAGAAGACTTTTCTCATCAGTCAATCACCCAGCAAAAAAAAAAAAAAAGAAAGAAAGAAAGAAAGAAAAAGCCCTGGTCTCACCATTCCTAAAATGATTACTTTAGTTTACTCATAATACCACTGATGGGGATAGTTGTCAGTTGTCCAAATCCTGATGTTTCCTTTAAACATTCCAGTATGCATGGCAGGCAACATGGCTATTTGCACCTGCACTATTTCGGGTGTGGATTGTGTATATGCACTAAGATCAGAGAGGTCACAAATAAATGTGCACGATGTAATACCATGATACACATAGTGCCTGCCTGGCCACATTGAATACATACATTTAGCTTTATTTTTCGTATTCCAAAAAGGACTCCATTGAAATGAAATGAAGAAATGAAAAGGTATACCCTTGACTAGGTAAAATAGAATAAAATAGAGTAAAGATAATAATAAAAGAAAAGAAAACAAAACAAAACAAATAGAATAAAATAAAATAAAATCAGATAAAATTAACTATATTAATTAAAATTGAATTAAATTGAATGAAATGAAATGAAATGAAATGAAATGAAATATTAAATCTGAAAACCTATTTATTTTGTCTGACAACCCCCCTCCTCCCCCCCCCCCCTTCAAAATGGTTTACCAACGTCCTTAGATGGACCTGTCATTTTGCAAGCTAGCTAATCTTCAGTTATAGCATGAAGCTACAAGCTTCATGGTTATATTAATGACGGCAAGTGATATTTCTCAGGATTAATCCATAGTTATGTTCTCGAAATTCAAGATCACAATAAATGCTATCGCACTACTTATAAATTGATGTACTGCATTGAGCTAGTCTGCAAGCACAGACCCTAATTTGACACTTTAACAGAAAATCATAGTGCCTTGAGAGAAGCCTAGCCCAGCTACCTACCACTGTCGTAGAGTTCAGTGTACCTACTGGTGGTGTCCACTGAATTCTTCAATGGTCGTGTCGGGACAGCTATACTACATGGCCTATGGTAGTCTTATAGTGCAGACACTTTTTTTTTACGACTGACCAGGGTTTGTGCCTGCAAACTAACATAGAGCTGTCTGACCATGGATATACTATTATATTACATGACCTATATAGATACTGATGCGTGATTTGTCAAAATGCCGTCACGTGACCAACGTCACAAGGATGAGAAGTGTTATGTTTCCCAACATGACGTAAAATACGTCATACCTCGGAATATAACGCCGTTATATCCAGAGGTATGACGTCACACGTACAGTTCAATTAATTAAACGTACGTGATCGATCGATCGTGAGCAGCGCGAAATATGAAATTGGAACAAATTTTGTGGTCGTCAAAATGGCTGCTTCAGCGAGCCGATTCGCTTCGCTGGGTGAGGAAGAACTGGACGAAATTATTGACAAAATTTTGCGGATTTCTTAACATCTGACACTGCTACAGGAATCAAAATGGTGAGTCAGCAGAATTTGTTTTGTATCTATATAGGTCATTATAATATAACAGATATTGACTTTCTCCTTCGGGAACAACATAACATTTAATTTCCCTTGGGTAGTTATATTTTTGTCTCGGAATACTATATTTTTCCTCAGCGCTACGCGCTTCGGAAAAATATAATGTCCCTCGACAAAAATATAACTCCCCTCGAGGATCTCAAATGTTATATTGCCCCTCTAGACAGTCAATATCTGTATAATATCCATGGTCTGACAAATGTCTCTCGCACATTAGAATTTACACCCTCGCTATACGATTAGTAGGCCTATTATTTTGCACATCTGTGATTAAAAAAACTTCACATGCAGGAGCTTAGAATTGTTAGTATCTTGTTAGGCTTTAATTAGTTTATATAAAGAGAGAAAAAAAATCAGAGAATTCTGACTAAAGGTTCGAAATGATTTTGTTTTTAATAGTACTCCCGGCCGCCAACTAAATAGGCCTATTCAGTCGACTTGAACCTAGTTTATGAACCTAGCAAAAATTCTTTCCGTTGAAGTTTTTTTGTTGATTTATGATCCCATGTGGTCTCCGAACAATTTCAGCTTTGTTGCCGAAAAATCAACATTGGGCAATTTGCATAATTTGCATAAATCTGAATTGCCCCTTGGAAGCAATATTTAGTAGCGAAAGACAACATAAGCAGACTGTGTCAACCGATCTCGTACTATATATGCGCGATGATACGTGACTGCAATAATATTGTGTTGTTTTATCTTATAATGCATGTAACCTGTGAGACATTGAAAGGAGGTGACACAGTAATGCCCGATAATAATGTATGATACCTCTATTTAGGGGTTTTGTGGGGCGTAGAATCCATTTCAATGTTATTTTTTTCAATTAGATATCACGTATATTCCATGTCGTACCAACTTAATTATGCTTTAACAACTGAAAGTGTATTTCTTACATACATGGACCTATAATTACCTGGTTATGAAAGTATGCCTACTCCTAATGACTTTGTATAAAATGATATAAGTAAAAGGGTTTGGGAGTATTCAAATATGACGTTGAATTAAACGGGAATCAACTCTTTCAGAAAGTGGCTTGAAACATTTGATTATAGTATAGGATGGTTTGATGGAAACCTGTTAATGAGTTTGGATGACAGCAGAAATATTATAGAACCATTATATATATATGTTAAAAGTTTGAGATACATCGGACAAATGAAAGGGAAGTTATGAATTTTTGAAAGTTGAGATCACTATGATATGGCGATCTTCCCATTGATAATACGGTCATTATAGAAAACTTTCCCATTTTGTTCTGAAAGGTGAATAAATTATTCAAAGTATCTCTTTTCATAATTCTTATCCTAAAAAAAAAAAATTCCATGGGAGGGCATGTAAAAATAATCATGTTACCCATGATGAATCATGGACAAAAAGTTTGTTCTGTCATTAAAATGGACAAAGGTGTGTTTTGGGGTTCTCCATCTCCATAATTATGATATCACACATAATGATAGCATTGCCAAAATGAAATTTCCCATATCGTTAGAAATCTCAGATTTTAAAAGTCCTTCACTTTCTAAATTCTTTTTAAAGTTTTCTAAAATTTTCTCTATATTCCCTTAATTTTCTGCTTCTTCTCAATACAGATTTTCATAATCATGTTCATTCCCCTTTAACCTCTTGTGGCTGAAACTGACAGGAAATTTAAAACAAAAGAATTAACAAAAATAAAGAAACATGAAGATAGCCACTCTAAACCCCTTTACTTATATTAGTATAGGCGTATATATACTTTCATTCTTAAAGGGATTCGGTAACTTTGTGGAGGCTTGATTTAATGAATTGTGGAATTTTGATATCTGTCTTGTATATATGATGATGTTCAGAAAGATAAATAAATAGCCAGGCATAGAAAGGTTTTAAATATAATGCTATTATTAAGATATCTATGACTGAATACTCCCATTCACGAAAGCGTATGCCATACGCTTTAGTCTAAACACTGAGTCTATGGGGGAAAATGAGTCTGGCATTTCCGGTCACTTGCATATGTTTACTTTTGTGAAGCACATGATAATTTTGAAGTGCTTTTTTTTTCTCCTGGGCTTCATTTTTACACCATATTACATACACTGACAGCATGTAAGGCCAGACAGCTCAGATTTTATCAAGCCTCTAGAAAGTTACCAAATCACTTTAATGTTAAAAACATGCACTTTTAGTTGCTCAAGCATAATTAAGTTGGTTGAGCCTATTTACATGGAATTTACGTGATATCTAAGTTTTAAAAATAACATTAAAATGGATTATACGCCCCACAAAACCCCTTAATAGAGGTAACATTATTATCGGACATATACATGTACAAGCTCCTTTCAATGTTTCACAGGCTGCATGCATATAGATATACTGTAGTCACGTATCATCGCGCATAATACGTAGATCAGTTTACATATACTCTGCGTACTTGTCTTCCGCTACTATAAGCACTGCTTCAGATGGGATAATTTAGATTTATGCAAATTATGCAAATTGCCCAAAGTTTATTTTTCGGCATCAAAGCTCAAATTGTTCGGAGACCATATGGGATCAAAAATCAACAACAACAACAAAAAAAGGAAATAAAAAATCTTCAACGGAAAGAACTTTTCTAGGTTTGCAGACTAAATAGGACTGTCAAATAGACCCCGTTCTCACTCACTTTTGAAAGTGGTCTTATTTATGAGGGCTTTAAACGAGATCTGGGGATCGAGATATACCTGCATGAGTGAAGTTGCTATTGTTGTTGTGCAATATTGCAGAGGACAGTGGTTGATTTTTCATACCAGGCACGCAGTCAAGCCAGTCATCCAGGTATATTATGATCAGGTAGTAAACTGAACTTAACAACTTTAGTCTTCAATTCAGTTCAATTCAATTCAATTCAGTTCATTCATATTCCAATAAAAAATATATGTGTATAGATAAGTCCAAGTGTACAGAAATATAGAATACAGATGTAGATAAGAATGCATATGTATAGATTATAATTATATATCATGGAATTGAGGGTACCATAAAAGACTAAGGTAGTCTTTTCAAGACAGTCCCCTTACGGTAAAGTAAGAAAAGATACAGGAATGAGAGACCAATGGGAGGTATAAACATTAAAATGCATCTGATAACATTGAAAAACATATACAAAATGTAAAAGGCATTAAGGAACATAAGAAAGCATAACAGACCATACAACCCTTAATAATATTTGGAAACATATTTGAGTGACTATTAAGATGAGATATTAGAAATTAAGAGGAATTTCTTTAACTTCTTTGGTCACAGTCTGCATGGGATAGGTCTCATCGAAGAAAAGAAATCCTGTACATTCTTCGAGATATTAAATGATTTGGTTTATCGCACCTACTGCAGCAAGAAAAAGGTTACCCCCCCCCCCCCCCCCATGAAATAGTGGAAAGGGAGAAACTGATAAAAAGAAAGAAAGGACACCCTCCTCTATCTTGTTAATTCACATTTATTCACCAAGTAAGACCCCCCCCCCCCCCCCCCCTATACCCATACCAATACCCATATATGGCTGGACCGAGGCACGCCTCTGCGTGACGGAATAAAAAAAAGAGGTTTCTCGTCTTTCATGCTGTTCGGTGTATGTGTGTCTGCAAATAAATCTTTCGACGAATGAGTGTTATTTGTTTGTTTGGGTTTTTTTTAATTATAATTGTGTGAAAGGTACTCTCGTACATGCAATCATTATAGTATGGTGATATGTATTGCTAATGCGTGACGTATAGCGTGAATCCACCATGGAGACTCACTGCCATCAAGGGGGGGGGGGGGGGGGGGATAGGTACCGATGTGACTTGGAAAATCAAATTCGATTAACATGGCCAACAATAAAGAGAAGGGGGCAGGAGGGGTTCCTATCATCTTTTTTTTCTCTCATACTTTCCCATTTTTTATTGTATTTTATTGTATTTTATTTGTTTAATCACGGTAAAAGACCTGCTATCAGCTAAAAGCTGCTTTTCAGCAAGGCCGTGAACATAACGATAACATAACGATAAATAAATATGTACAAAATTATATACAAAAGAAATCACAACAATAATATACAAAAAGAAATCACAAAATCATTAAAAGAATTTAAAAGAAATAAAGAGAATACAAAGAAACATAAAGAGAAATGGTATATGGAAATCAAAACAAGAAACATAACATAAAATCATATAAAATGAATTTATGAGTTTGAAATCATACTGTAACAAACAGAGATGGGTGTGTGTGTGGGGGGGGGGGTATTGTTAAGATGGGGATAGACTCCTTAAAAATGTTGATGGGTTGACATTTACCCTTTCCTTTTCTCTCTCTTTTCTCCCGTCATTCGCTTAGGGAGGGGGCCTGAGCCCTCTTGCTACGCCACTGTTGCCAATTAATGCCAAGTTGGAAAAGTTGACAATGAACATCTTTTCTTCTTTTTTATGACCGCACCGTATATAGAGTAGCTTACCTACAATACAAACCAATCGATACATTTTGGTGTATATAGGCAAAATACAGTCATGTTTTTCAACTTCCTCATTACATTTTAGCTTCGACTTCCTTATGCCCTGTTTTATCTCCATATCAGATCATAACTGATGTTCTTTAATCATTTTTCCTCAGTCACTGGCGTAAATCCCGGGGGATAGGGGTATATACCCCCCCCCCCCCCACACACACACTTTTAAGGGAAGGGGTGGCCTGTACAAAAATATACTCCACTTTTCAAAGAAGAAATAATCTTTTAATAAATCAGTTGTTGAAATGTTTTATAAAATCATACCCAACGGTTATAGTAGCAAAATTTCTGTTTGAAATGCTATCAAAAACCAAAGATATGATTAGAAGGTCACAATAATTCCGATATTATTTTATCAATGGGAGGGGGGGGTGCACGTGTGTGTAATCGCGCTGGAAAACTTGGGCAAAATATTTCGATCATCCCCCCCCCCCCTCTCCGCGAAACGGATTTACGCCGATGCCCTCAATACTGCAATCTCCATGTGCATGATGTGATTCCCTTACCTTTGATGCCTCTTTTTCCTACCTTCCTTTCTCTACCCCCCCCCCCTTCTCTCTTTCTCTTTCTTTCTCTCTCTCCCTCTCTCTCTCTCTCTCTCTCTCTCTCTCTCTCTCTCTCTCATAATGATTGATGCTCATGAATTATCTGCAATCAAGTGGGCGGTTAATATTTAACACATCGTTGAAAATTAAACATGATAATGTTATGTGCAATCTACCCACACAAAATAATGCGAGCATAAGCTCAGTTCATGGATGTACAAATTATTGTTAAAACTACATAAGTTTGCTTGAGATTTATTTGCTGGATCACTCAAACGTTACGACGTTCCTGAAAATCAAATCATGAAATGGAGTAAAAAAAAAAAAAAAAAAAAAAAAAAAACATACAGCACGATATTCAAAGCTTGACTTCTCCTGTTTTATATGCAGGATTCCCAGACGGCGGGCTAATAATGTTCACTGACATAAAATTGTGGTTTCTTTAGAAATGCAACTATACGATGACTAACCCTTACTCAGGGGTGAAGCGTCATGGTGGGGAGATGAGGCACCCCTCTTGCTTTCTTTTCGAGGCACACTTTCCAACAAGAATGTCTGATCTACAATCTTGAGACGAGGGTGCCCCCCAAATGGAAAATGACACCCCAACCCCCAAGCTTAGAAGAGAATGCATGGTTACGCCTTCGACTTAGTCATGATACAGCTGAACTCGGTCTACAGAGAGAGATACTGTGACATGCAGCGATAAGACATTTCGCATTCATATCATGATTTCAAAATAAATCAGTGTCGGGTTTTTTTTTGTTTTTTTTTTTCTTCTTCTTCTTCTTTTTCTTTTTTTTATGACTGTGTTGTTGATTTTGAGATAAGGACAATCATTATGTGTCAGGCAGATAGAAAAACGATTCTTGTACAATATTGCTGGGACAGTTGGACTTTAAACTGAAGTCTTGGGAGAAAATAACGTTTTAAAAGGACATAAATATTAGCAAGAAACATAATGGTTGATCCATGCATGGACCTTTGTATTCAGTCATAAACATATTGTACTGCATAAGTACATGCATGCTATAAAGCCAGGCTCACACGATGCATCATACTGATGTAATGACCTCTTCAGTGACTGGTAAGGTCTTTTGAGTGTCATGAACGAGTGATATTGTGTTTTTTTTAAATGATTAGAAAATGAACAATGCAAACAATACTTTTGATAACAGGAGTATGTGTTAATTACCTTTGCAGGCTCGATTAGCGCAGATAATGACGCAAGCGAAATGAGGCTTCATGTGAGCCAGGCTTAAGCGTATAAGAACTATGTTGTGGAGGTGGTGTTGGTGTTGAGGAGGATGATGATGTTGATGATGATAATGATAATGGTGATAATGATGATGATGATGATGGTAATAATAATGATAGTGATGATGATGATGATGATGATGATGACGACGATGGTGATGAGGATGATGATTATGATGAACATGGTAATGATGTTATAGTGATGATAATCAGACATGACAGAGATAGAGAAGGGAGAGGGAGAGAGAGAGAGAGGGGGGGGGGGGGGGAGAGAAAGAGAACGCTAAGAGGAATTTGAGAGAAAGAAACGGGGAGTGGGGAAAGAAGATGATACGACCACCAATTTATGACCCCGAGCTTCATTTTTGAAGTTTACATACTCTTCCCA
Source organism: Heliocidaris tuberculata (assembly GCA_025618425.1). Lineage (NCBI taxonomy): Eukaryota > Metazoa > Echinodermata > Echinoidea > Camarodonta > Echinometridae > Heliocidaris > Heliocidaris tuberculata. Next base: position 43,731,758 of record CM046835.1, read on the forward strand.
CTGTTTATCGACGATCAAAAAAATATCTTCTGAGAAATTATCCATAATCATGAAGTTTTAAGAGCAATAATATACCTAGAAATGTTTTCTTCCTTATGAATGATAAGTAATTTTTGTGAGTTTTTTCACCGATTGGTGATCATAAAATGACTGCACAATGAACAGTGGTGACATTGCATTGAATGACCGTAATGGGATTATTGTCTTCACATTCTCGATAATTAGCGCATGTAATTACTGAGTCGAAATGATGCCTCGTATACTTCGGGCATTACTGTAGTGTATATCATACTGTTGAGGAAGAACAGGAGATAATATTGGTTTTCTGTTGCCAGAGATCACGCCTGATCATAAGGGGGAAACATGAAGGAAGTTGGTGAGTGAAACAAACAGGAAACTCGATGTGACCATCTGCATAATCCAGGCATGTTAACTACAACCATTAGGTGGTATTGTGGCGAATAGCATGATGTGCGAAAATAAAAGACAAGGTGAACCCCACAGAAACCTTCAACAATGTTTATAATACCCATTGCACACGATGTATCATTCCGATTGCTTTATTCCCTGCGTTAATCGAGTCCATGAAGGCAATTAGCCAAAATGCCAATGATTCACCAATATTGTTGGCACTGATCATTTTGTAATCACTTTTTGTATACGATGCCACGTTTACACGACACGTCAAAGACCTCGCCAGACACAGACCGCTGACGCAGTCGATATACGTCAGGTAAATGACGGCTCATGTGCGACGGACATGATAATGGCTACAATAAAGGGATGCTCAAGGATACCTACAAAGTACTGATATTGCTCTAGATTTAACTAAGCTAAATGCATGCTGAAAGCAATCAAGGAATTTCTTCTGACCAGATACACCTGGGTTGAGAGCAGGTTGAGAGTGACAATGTAAATCGTTGTCTTGCCAAAGGACATTTGTGCCAATGCTGGGACTCGAAACATTAGATATCAGGGGGGTGTTTCATAAAACTGTTCGTAAAGTTACGCACGACTTTACGAATGACTTGAATATGACAAGCCAAATGTGATTCCTAATCATTTTTAATAGCATCCGCTTAAGTTGAAATATGCAGAAGTAGATTAACCTTCTTATTCTTAATAAGCATTTTTAATGCAAAGTGTATATATATTTTTTGTCACAATAGTGAGATTATTGGAAATACAGTCATACTTTGTTAAAACTTCAAGAAAAACTTTGGGCATTTCATGTGGCACTTCATATTCTAGTCGTTCGTAAAGTTATGCGTAACTTTACGAACAGCTTTATTAAACAGCCCCGCTATATACTTATCCACTAGATCACGACACCTCCATAGGTTATAATATAACCATTAATCGTTAAATGAGCATGATATCAAAGTATTTCCACAGGCATCAAGAAAAGCATTGAATACCAAATCAAAGGCGAGAAGAAAGTTCGCCAAATTAAAGAAGAGGTCTAGTGAATAAAAAAGAATAAATGATATTATCCCTGTTTACAACTGGCTTCTGACTTTTCTGAGTAAACATGGTAAAACGGTCACCGACATGATGAATAACGTTACCCAACAGGAACAAAATTTTAAGCCTGAAATAACAAGTTCTTTCAGAATTGACGCGGGGGAATATGTAAATAAAAAGACGAATAAACTTTGCGGTCGCTTGAGGGTTTCAAGTCAATATAGAGGAATGCTAATAGCCTAATACCTGTATAAATAGTTATCGTCATTACGTAACACTGGAATCGTAAACGACTGATTACTATTGCTTGCACCACTGGAGGAGGTCGTCACAGTACTCCATGTAATGAATAGGCGATTGCCAGCTATGCCACGCCCCTTCTTCGGTTACTATTCAACTATCATGATCTATACAATCAGGGGCGGATAAAAAAAAAAGAGAGAGAGAGATTTTTTGAGTTAAAAAAAACACCGTTTTTAGCTCAACAAATCATGTGAAAATAAAAAAGAGACCCATAGGTTTTTTTTTTTTTTTGTTTTTTTGTTGTTGCTTGTCAGAGATTTTTTGAGGATAAGAGATTATAACAATAGGTTTTTTTTTTGTGTGTGTGTGTGCGTGTGCGCGTGTGTGTGTGTGTGTGTGTTATATAGAAATTGAATAAAGATTACTGAAAAAAAAAAAGTGTGTGAGCGTGTGTGTGTGTGCGTGTGTGTGTGTGTTTGTGTAATATATAATAATCAAAAGATTATTAGGCTGGTGTAAACAGCGCGATTTGACCCTTACTGGTAAAATACAATTGTTGAAAGTATTTGCCTTATCTAAACTTATATATGTGTCTTCTGTATTATTGGTACCAACTTGGGTTTATAAAGAAGTTGAAAAAATTAGTTTTGATTTCATATGGAGAGGTCATGATAAGATTAAAAGAAATATCCTTTATTTGACTTATAATCACGGAGGTTTAAAAATGATGAATTTTAGAGATATGATGAAGGCACAAAGAATAATGTGGATTAAGAGACTAATCTATGAAGACAGTAATATGAAATGGAAAAAATATTTTGACTATATATTCCAGTCAATTGGAGGAAGATTTATATTTTTATGTGATTATGATATGAAAGATTTTCATATTCAGGCGCCTCCATTGTACTTGGAATATTTGAATATTTGGCATGACTTAAGAGAGAACAGAATTATTACTAGTAACTTAGGAAATCAAATGATTTTTAATAATACTTTAATCCGTTTTGGCCGGAAAACGCTATTTAATAGGAAACTATTTGAGGCTAATATATATCAAATTAAGCATGGTGTAGATAAAGAAGGCCATTTAAGGCCAGTTAGCTATTTTTTTACAAAAAGGTCTTGATGCCAACGATTTATTCTACATTAGTAGCATTTATTCAGCATTACCGATGAATTTGAAAGAGAAAAGGAAAAAAGACGAAAAGATAAATGACACGATCGATTACTCGGAATTAATGTATAAAGTAAGCGATAAAATAATACCATATGAAGGACTGACTTCTAAATTATGTTATAAAATCTTTATAGATAATATAAAGGAAACCTTTGCGTTTAGACACGCGGAAATAACACATTTAAATACTACATCTGGAATTGCGACTTCCTTTTTGACCCCGAGATTATGCACTTTAGATGGTAAATTACGTGAATTTCAGTTTAGATTATTACACAGTATCCTATATTGCAATGATAAACTGTATCAGTTTGGCTATATATCATCTAACTTTATGTTCTTTCTGTGGAAAGGAAATTGAGGTATACAACCACTTATTTATGAATTGTCAATTTGTTAAAAAATTGTGGCAAGAAATAGGGGAACAAATGAAATTGATGCACTTAGATACTTTAAAATGGGAGGAGATTTTGGTTGGGTTAGATGGAAAATCAGAAAAGCACATGTATATTAACCACTTAATTATACTCATAAAATATATGATATACAATGCGAGATCAAAAGGAACGCCCCCAACAAAGAAAGAAATCTATAATGCACTTTTAGAAAGTAAGGATAATGAACATAAAAAGGCAATAGCTCGAAATAAGTTAAGTCTACATCTAAAGAAATGGAATTATTTTGAATGTTGGACGGAAGGAGGACATACACGATAATATCACAACCAGTTTTAAAGAAATTATATTCATTATTACAATTGCCCTATATACTTTGAATTTGCACCTATCAGGTTTTAATCTATACCTTGTTCAGTTAAATTGTACTATTGTTGTTTATTTATGGATGGCACGTTATGGAAATATATAATTTGTATTGTGTTTAAAAAAAAAAAAAAAAAAAAAAAAAGTAATCCGTCGCTGGTTTCGCGAACCGACACGAAACCAGAATATCAGATACGATTGTTTTTGTCTGGGGACCGACTTTTTACGTCTCCATCCGAAAGACGTGACTCAGTTTCAAACCTGGGTTCTATCAGAATCAGTTTGTAGGCGAAGACCTACCGAGCTAAAGACAGACATACCGCTAGACCAACTCACCTCTTCCTCTCCATGTGTGTTTGTTTGTTGTTGGGTTTTTTTTTGTTTGTTTTTTCTGCCTACTCTCTTAATTTCTAAGATGTTCCCGGTTTAAAACTCTCATTAAAATAAATCTTTCGGACTTCAAAATAAGTCTAAATTAAAAGAGTAGAGTAGCTTTATCATGTTTATCGGTTGTATGTCGTTTTTCCGAAGGTTCGTTACTCCGGCGGTTCGTAATTTCGAAAATGAAAAAGGGTTCATATTTTCGAAGGTTGGTAATTCCGAAAAGTTATCGGGCTCTATTCCATTTTCGGAACCAAGAACCTTCGGAATTACGAACCCTTTTTTATTTTTGGCATTACGAATCCCATTTCATTTTCGACATTACGAACCTTCGGATTAATGCATCACATTTTCGGAATTTTGAATCCTATTTCATTTTCGGAATTATGAACCCCTTGAAAGAAGAACTTTGAGTTGCGGTTACGTACTTTCGCCATTATAATATGAACCGTCGAAACCCCCCCCCCCCACAAAAAAAAAAAAAAAAAAAAAACAGTACCCCCGCTTGATCATGCCCTGTAATCACAGTATTATGGGCATAAGAAATCGAGGTTAGAGTCTAAACCCCTGGTCAAATTAAGCACAGAATACAGAAGGCAAACAAAAGAAAGGAGAAATGGGGAAGAATGGGAACCAAAGGAAAATCGTCGTAGCCAGTCTTGCGGAAAAAACTCCTCTAAATACCTTCCAGTTTCCATCAACGCATACAGGTTTAAACAAAAATCCTGCTTTTCTGCAGTATGGTGCATAATAGACAAGAATGCGGTACGGATGATGGGATTGTAATACATGTATAATAAAGAAGGTCACATTCCATCATACGGATGATGGGATGGTAATATAAAGAAAGTCATATTGATCACTGATCCCGAAAATATGCAGCAATGCGTAATAATAATTATAATTAAGCTTCGCTATTACTTCGTTTTCTGTTTTCTTATCAGGTTTCTTCGAGACGAATGATTTGTCAAAATACGTGAAATTCCAAAGTCTTCTGGTCGCTGTACTGAAATATTTTGCTTAAAAATATATCACAGAATCGTTTCCTGAGTAGATTCGGCACATGTGACGTTATGGCTACTATCCAAACGTGAAGTATTATTGTCATGCCTTGCTTGACGCTGAATCACGTTTTGATTAATGAAAGGATTAACATGAAACAATTAGATTGGGCCTACTAGAAGATATCAAACTTGCTTTTATATAAGCTTCTGGAACTACATTGATGCTACCAAATTCAACTCAGGTTTCCTGCCTTGCTCTTCATTGCTTGTGTTTTTATATTGCTATAGAAACCAATCACTTGAAAATGAAATAAAAGCTCACCCTAATTCTTCAGTCTGTTAAAATACATCATAATTATTGTACAATTAACTATAATGAAAATTAGATACCGAAACTACTTTAGATCTAGGCCTATGCTTTCAATTCCGATGACATTTCCTTCCCTTTGCATGGCTCTACGCTGCGTGCGTCGGGTCGCCTACCTTGGTTTTGCCATGCCCTAAAATGGGCGCCGCGAAATGGGACTGAGCACGAATTTGAATTTTTATTGGTTTGGTTTGGAGCAAGTCTGCAAAGAAGGCAGGACCTGGGGAGAGGCAGTAAATAAAGGAAATCCTTTGAGAAGATATAGAGTGAGAGGGTTGTGAAAGAGATATATAGACAGACAGAAAGAGAGAGAGAGAGAGAGAGAGAGAGAGAGAGAAAGATACAGAGAGAGAGAGAGAGAGAGACAGAGAGAGACAGACAGACAGACAGAGAGATGGGAGGTAATGGGCTGTATATTATGGAGGATGACGGACAATAATCATGGTGATATGAAAGGTATAAATACTATCAAGAGAGATATAGTTCTATACCATTTATCATTATACGGCTAGTTGCTACACCAGCCAAAGAATTCCTTTAGATATGGGATGGTGCCCTGGTATACTGGTATTCAGTTCAATTTGAGATGAGAAACCAATAAAGGGGAGCATCTCTTCTGGTGATACCCAGGATGAAGACAGTGGGGGTGGAAGCAATAAGCGAGCGAGATGAACCTATTCAGAAAATGTCTCCAATGCGAGGGACAGATCTGCAAGCTATAACGATCGTCGGCACGTTGAGGTTTAAGGCAAGGTCACCGTCGACACCCGCCCCCTCTTCAAATCGAGGGGATGTGATTCTTGAGCCGCCCCTGGTCTTCATTCCAAGCAATCCCGATTGACCTATCAAGCATTCCATAGACTGCACATCTCTGCACTATGTCCCCTTCCCGTCACTATCGATTTCGTATGCAGAGGTGCTCCAGTCATTATCTTTATCATTACCATCTTTATTTACTTTATCTTCTAAATATTTTTTTAATTTATTGCCCTTTAAAAAAAAATCTTACTTCCCTTCTCTCTCTCTCTCTCTCTCTCTCTCTCTCTCTCTCTCTCTCTCTCTCTCTCTCTCTCTCTCTCTCTCTCTCTCTCTCTCTCACAGCGGCGTAGCCTGTTAAGGGGAGGCTGAGAAGTGGGGTCAGAGTTTGGGGGAGGGGGGGCTCTTGAATATTTTCGCAAATGAAGCATTAGATTTTACACTTCTGTATTTTCTGCGAGGGAGCGTTGTGACCGAGCTAAAAAAACAAAAAACAAAAAGTCTTGAAAGTTGACATTGTAATGCATTACAGAGCTCACATGTATCTCCCCTGACTGTTTTCATGGAGGCACCAAGAAAGCACTTGCTCTTAGCCCCCCCCCCCCCCCGTTCCTATTGGCTACTCCGCTGCTCTCTCTCTCTCTCTCTCTCTCTCTCTCTCTCTCTCTGTCTCTCTCTCTCTCTCTCCCTCTCCCTTTCTCCTTCTTTTCCTCATCATTTTGTTATTGTTTTTTTCAACACCCCCCCCCCCACACACACAAAATCTTTTGTTTATTACCTACTCAACGTCTTTACAATTTTTATAATTTCTTTCTATAAACTTTCCTCTTTTGGAGGACTTGAAAGTGATAATCTTCTTTACTACATTTTGCAATCATCTTTTCATCGACAGCTTCGGCGCCTCCTTGAAATACGTGATAAAATATGACATCCCAATACCGCGTGCCTGTTATTCCAAACTATCTAAACCAATTTGGGTTCATAAATCAAATTTCTGCTGCACAGGAGTTCTTGATAAGGAACAGACTCCAGGGCCAGCCACAATAAATGGCTGCCCTTCGCAGTGTTTGTGGTTATTTTTTTCCTTCATAGCATTCCTCTATGTGGAGGCATGTAGTTAGAACCGAAAGTAGAAAGTAATTATTTATTGTTAACACGCGAGTGTCTCATTTTCATCAAGATGAATTGCTTATTGTTAGAGCAGTAGTATGGACAGGGTTGTAGCTCTTGCTATGTTTCAAATCGAGTATCTTTCGCTTCCTAGTCATGTATATAGAGCACATCTGATTAAAAAAAGAAAAGAAAAGTCACCTCATGTCCCCTGTAATGCTGTCCATGTCTGACCCCTGGCACCCCTTTCTCCCCCCCCCCTCCCCAACCCTCTCTTTCTCTCTCTCTCTCTCTCTCTCTCTCTCTCTCTCTCTCTCTCTCTCTCCCTTCCTTTTCTTTCTCTTTTCTCCCTCACTTTCCCTCTCAATAGCATAGTCTAGATTCAGTACAGAATAATTTATATTATTCTTAACATTTCCGTACAAAACACAAAACCGCATGCAGAATATTAGAACAAGGCGATACTTTTTCTGTTTTTAAATCTTGAAAATGGAAAAGACTGATTTTAACCTCTCACTTTATCCCAGGGAAGGGCACCAAATGGAGTGTCTGGAAGAGATTAATAGCTTGGAATGAAAAATAATGAAACATTTAGACTTAGTAATGAGGCAGTGTGTTTATCCAGATGCATTTTGCCACATCATGTTCAATTAAAAGCAACCAACTTCTGTCATGATAGAATGAGACATATCATTAAAACTAGCTATTTTCTATTATCAGTTTCATACAATGACAAAGCTAGGGGTATTGGGTCACGTGCATACCCCCCCCCCCCCCCCCACCTTAACTGAATGGCAAGAAAGGGGAATGGGGTTACAGAGAGCGAGAGAGAAAGAGAGGCAACGTGAAAAGAAGATAAGATGCATGCCCTCCTTACCTTTCCCTCACTCGATGGCCTTGTTCTCTCGGATTTCACCTACCCAGTATATGACCCCCCCCCCCCATTGACAACAGTGCCCCCCCCCCCCCCCCTCAATGGCTACATCCACTCTAAGCCACTGTACAAGTACTCATAAAGCTTCTCTATTAATTTCTTTGGCATTAGGCCTCTCTTTCACAAATACGAAATCTGTCAAAAATCTGAACATGTTCAACGAGCAATAAATAAGTTTATAGATTTTCAAATTGCTGTCAATGGTAAGATAATGATTATGAGCTGAGTTTTTAAAATAATTTCTTCTTCAAATAGCCCATTAATCTATTATACATTCGTCAACAGAATGTTTAAATGGGGTGGGGTATCAACCTCAAGCGACACCCTTGGCAGCACTTAAAATGGCCGGCTGCCTTATAAGATACTTTCGCGGAAGTGTTACACTATATTTCACAAGTTTCCGGGTATTCTCCGATTTTTATTGAGCATTGCGATCCTGGTATATATGAAATAATACAGGTGTCAAATCGCGGACAAACAGTGAATACGGAAATAAGAAATAGAAAAAGACTGTATAGTATCAGGTATATGAGTTGGCTAGAGGCGTTTTAACATGTTCAACACTTCCTCGTTGAACATTTAGAGGGTAAATTTATTGATTTGAATTCTTAATACAAATAAACCAGGAAACCAGAATAACCCCTGTAATCGTTGAAATATATGGTGGATGAGGAATTTGTAGATAATAATATTCTTTTATGAGATCATTATAATTCGAAGACTCATTTTTTGTGATGTTGGAATAATGCAACTTAGTTAACCTACATAATCATGATAACGATTCAAGTCTTAACATGTCAATACAAAGGTTAATTTTGGCATTATCACCAAAGAATTTTTAAAGTATATTGCATTATTCAAAGTCTGAAAGGGTGATGAAGAAGTCAAAAGGAAGTATATGAATAATAAAAGACATCTGTAAACTGTAAACTATGGACTGCTATACATATAAAACTAAAATTAATTTAAAACACAAAAATCACAATTTCTTCAGAACTATTATCAATAATAACGACAACAGATTAGCTAATTTCCAAAGGCAGGTGGATCCAGGAAAAAAGAGAGAGAGAGAGAGAGAGAGAGAGGGGACATTAAGTTTAAAAAAAAGCTTCTCCAGGAAAACAGAACAAAACGAAACAAAAAGCACACTCAAAACACACTTTAAAAAATCGAATTTCCCGTTAGATGTCATCACATTTCTCAGCATGCTTTTTGGAGTCTAACATTTGTGATGGGGGCAAAATAATATAATTTTTGCACATATTTGGGGGTGTACTTTGGGTAGGCCCTATAGGTATATGACAAATTTAGGTTTTGCAAGGGCGGGGGATTGTGTCCCTGGGCCCGTGTATTCACCAATAGTTTATTCACAAGTGCATTTCCTTTATTTCGAAAACCTTGTCTTTTGGGGGCAAAGAGCAGATCCAGGGGGCATAGGGGTAACGTGCCCCCCCCCCCGGCAAAACCCAATCTAGCATAGCTTATGTACATAAAAGAAAACAGTAATGTGCACAAAATTGAGTTCGTATGCATCTTCGACATGCAGCAAAAAAAAAAAAAAAAAAAAAAAAAAAAAAAAAAAAGGCACCTAAAAATGTGATACTCTATAACCATGATAACCGCCACTGAAATTAAAGAATAAGAGGGAAACAGCTTCGATAATAGTTCATGATCTAAAGGGAAGTAGGCCAGCATTCTACAACTTAAAGCAAGCTGTAATTTAGCAATCGTTCACTACATCTGTTTCATGAGTTTGAAAAAAACCTATAATTGTAATTAAACGTGTCCTGATTTCCGACTCCAACTTTTCACACGTTCTTTTCTCTCCCTCTCCCCCCCCCCCCTCTCTCTCTCTCTCACCCTCTATCTCTCTCTCTCTCTCTCTCACCCTCTATCTATCTCTCTCTCTCTCTCTCTCTCTCTCTCTCTCCCTCTCTCTGAGGGTTTGTTCCGCCGTCTCCTCCCTTTTCAGGCTTTCCAATCATCTGTAATTCTCTCTCTCTCTCTCTCTCTCTCTCTCTCTCTCTTTCTCTCTCTCTCTCTCTCTTTCTCTCGCCTGTGTATATACTCCGTATTCATTATTTCATTTCCATCTGTTCCGCGTTGCTGCTCTGGAAAATGTGTAAAAATTGACACGTGTGCTATTCTCTGGAGAATTTATTCCTTGAACGGTAAGGTCACCAAAAACTCAACTTTAGCACAGAGCCCATGCTTGTTCAATTATAACACCATAGAAAGCATATCCATGTTCATACACGTGTATCTATTAACCATTATCTTATTGTGACCAATATGGAAACCCGGACGTTGTTTTTTTAAATTAAAATATTATATAAATAGTGCATGGTCTATCCAGGGAGGACCCTGGTCTATCATGCACTATATACTGGATTATGTGCACGACAAATACTAACTTATCCCGAGAGCAGTTTTGTTTCACCCCCTGGACAATCATCCCCCTCCCCCGGATTCTGGGGTAGTTGTCCAGGGGGTAGTTGTCCGGGGGTAGTTGTCCGGGGTGATTGTCCAGGGGGTAGTTGTCCGGATACGCTGCTGACGACTAGTCTTCTTAAATCCGTGAGACTGAATAACACAATCAAATTTACACAAATACAACTAAAGAAACTGAATCCATGCTTCCATATGCCAATTAAACTATAGAAACTCGCCCACTTACTTTTTTTTTGAACTCATGCGCACGGCATAGGGGTTTCCGAGGAATTTAGATTTAGCGTTGATATCCATAGCGCCCCCCCCCCCCCTCTACTGCATACATTTTACAAACTATTACATACTGTATGCATAAGTATCGTGGTCTATTGGATACGTCACCGGACTGTGGATCACATGCATATGATTATGCATGGTTCGCGGTTTGAGTCCCACCGCGGCAGTTATGTCCTTTGGCAAGACATTTATCTACATTTGCCACTCTCCACCCAGGTGTTTAATTGGGTACCCGGTAGGATGCGAATGTCATTGAGACTGGAATAGTAATACTATAGTATAGTATAGTACAGTATAGTCGCACATAATACTATTATGTGCGACTATAAAATGGCCGCCAGACTAGTGGAGATTGTGCACTATAACTTTAAGTGCACAATCGTAACTGGATTCAATGACCAGGGTAATAATTACACTGTAAAGCGCTTTGATCAGTTACTGACTGGAAAGGCACAATATAAATGCAGGGGGTGTTTCATAAAGCTGTTCGTAAAGTTACGCATGACTTTACGAATAACTTAAATATGACAAGCCAAATGGGATGCTCAGTCATTTTTAACTGCATCAGCTAAAGTTGAACTGTGCAGATGTAGATTTACATTTTTATCATAACAAACATTTTTAATGCAAAGTATAGTTTTGCCATAATTTATTTGAGGTTATTGGAAATACAGTCACACTTTGTTAAAACATCAGGAAAAACTTTGGGCATCCCATCTGGCACTTCATATTCAAGTCGTTCGTAAAGTCATGCGTAACTTTACGAACAACTTTATGAAACACCCCCCCCCCCCCCACAGGTATTATTGTTATTATATCAAAGCTAATTTCTTCACTAATTTGTCATAGCACGGTGAAAAATTCTTATTTGATGGAGAAATCTCACCCCCCCCCCCCACGTGACTTTTTGTCACAACTCATCTGTACACCATTCCCATGAGACATTTTTTGAGAGGGGCGTAACCAGAAACCAAATGGACACAACCAAGCATATCTTAAACATATAAAAATATTTGCATAATAATATTTCAAGGCATTTTCTTGCACTTTGTGGTACACAATGGCCATTGTTATAACGAAGTTGTATTTATATGTACATGTATATGATTATAATATCTGAAGTTTTAATGATTTATGTACAGTGAGGGGGAAAACTGGCTCCACCCTATGCTGGATACGCCACCGTGAGATCACCCTGAGACCACGCCCCCCCCCCCCCCCTCCCTCCATCTCGTGTGATTCACAACCCTATCCCATTACCATCTGTGTCAAATTCCTGAAGATTCAATCACCTCTGGTATATAATCTGGACATGGGGGCCACTGTATGTACTTTATACTATAACCAGGGAAATGTATACTGACCATCACTTTCAGAACAAATGCGTGGTGAGCGCCACTGAAAAATTACTGTGGTTTAGTTGCTGACAAGGATTCTGGAAATCTAAATTTACCCAATCTTATACTAAGTGGGCAACAGATCATTTGAGTGGGTGGTACCCCTCCCCTAGCTATGTCTCAAATTTCCAATTTACAAATTAGACGTCACGTTGTTCCTGGAAATTTCTCAATATGATTTACGGTGGCAACTACAGTCATGTACACCTACGATTGCACCTTAAGATTACTAGTAATAGTAACTTAGATTGGACTCTTTCGAATATGTTTTTAATTAATTAAATACACCTTCTGATAATTTCATTTTAGCCCAAGATAGAATGTATGAAAATATACTTCATGTCATGTTTTACATAGACATTTTGACTGACAAAAGGCCAATGATCGCGTAGTGTGGTTCTATTTACTTAGGGGGTGCTGACATCGTGGGGAACGGGGGGGGGGGGGCACAGGTCTCACTCCATGAATAAATTTGCGAATTAACAAGGCCACAAATTATGGGATGCGGAAAGGGGTCCTAATGTCTCAGTTCTTTTTCCCGTCCTTTTCCCCGTCTCCCCGTCATTTCCTTCTCTTTCCCTCACTTTTCTTTATTTCTTTTGTCACGATTCGATTATGAAAGGGGCATGTGCCCCCCCCCCCCCACTTCATTCCCCATCCAGCTATGCAATCGAGTCCATCTTTTTAGACATTAGAAAGCAAACTGAAAGTCTACGACAGCATTCATATAAATCATGATAGTATGCGAGATGATAAATCAATTCGATAGGCATAATTAGGATAATCTGGAACTATCCAGTCATTGTCATCATCTTAATCACCACTTTTCATCATGTACATTGTCGAGTAATTAAAACGAACTCGAAAGTGCAAGGTAATACATGAATAGCTCGACAAATCAATACAGTCCTACATAATTATACTTCACATGTATTTTCAACACCTAAATCCCATTCCTGACTCATTTTTCTTTCCTATTTTCCTCCTTACCTTGATCTCATGTGATTTGATTTGATTTGAATCATCAAGTATATTATATACATGTATGTAATATATAAATGAATGATAACAACAGTGAAAAGAATTGTCTGCCTTGACAGAATAACCCGTAAAACCTTAAAATTCCTCTAGGGCTCTGAAATGCAGCTCTGTAATAAGATGATAAGCTTTACACTTTGCCATACACTCGCTAGGCCTTACACTGTTCCTTCAAACATTTTCTTTGTTTCTCTTTTCTTTTTTAATCTTAAAATCTCAGTGATAAAGATCTGTCAATCATTGAAGTCTGTCTAAAATCTAGACTAGTTAGGATGTAACACCACTATCCCAGGTCTCGTAAACAAAGTATTGAATGCATACCAGCAGGATATTATGATGAGGTCAAACGTGTAAATTTCAATGTACCAGAGGTTAATAAGATGAAAGAATATCTGGGGTAAGCCCCCTCCCCTATTTTGCAACCCTCCCTCATACCCCCCCCCCCCTGCTGACTTTCATTTCCTCGATATTCATATTCGGAATCAATTCTTCATTCTTCCATTGTCATCAATATTAACAGGTACATCAAGGAGCAGGGGCAGAGTTGCTCATATATTCAAATGGATGTATATGATTATAGTATTTTATTATTGTTGCTATTTTTATTGTGGCCCTAATTTTCATGATCATGGTGACGCCGCTGATGTGTACTCAGGTAAGCATTTGAGTCGATGAATGAAGCCTACGGTGTGAGCCTTGTAATTCAGAATAAAAAAAGGGGGAAAGGGGTGAAAGGGAATGAGTGAGAGAGAGAGAGAGAGAGAGAGAGAGAGAGAGAGAGAGAGAGAGAGAGAGAGACGACAGAGAGAGAGAGAGAAAGAGAGAGAGAGACGACAGAGAGAGAGAGAGAGAAAGAGAGAGAGAGAGAGAGAGAGAAGGTGAGTGGGACTGCGGTAGTCTGCAAGCACAGACCCTAATTTGAGACTTTATCAGAAAATCATTGTGTCTTAAGAGAAGCCTAACCCAGCTACCTTACTGGTCGTGTCAGTATAGGTCAGGAGCAGCTATATAGTACAGGGCCTATGGTAGTCTTACAGTGCAGACACTCTTTTACGACTGACCAGGGTTTGTGCCTGCAAACTAGGACAGGGGAGGGGCATTTATCCATGACCTTGTAAGACTTTTGACAGCTCCATTCCGATGACTGAACCCAAGCTATATAGTCACTGTACATGTTGGTCTGTATATAGGCCTATGCAAATCAAATCAAATCAAATCAATTTACTGAATTAAAATCCACTTATTTTGGATTATCATCAACATACAAATACAAAGGAAGATTCAGAATAGGCTACAGATGATCAAAACGGAATATCAATCATTGAAAAATAACAAAGCAAAACTAAAACAAAACAAAAGTAACAAAAGAAGAGAAAAGTACAATGTTATAACCAGGAAAATACAAATACATGTAGGCCTCCTGCCAAACTCTTCCTACTTTTACAGATAATTTACCTATTTTGAGCCTGTATTATTTCTTACTAGTGGAACCCGTGGAAATCCACGGGCACTATTGAAATTAGGATGAGTTTGATTGCAACAATTAGACTTGTTATTTGACATAATAGTTGGAAAGGCAAAAATAACCCTTATGTGGAAGGAAAAATGTGAAGAGTTTTGTTGCAAAATGCAATAAATCTATTTTGGTGAATGCAAGATATTTGTTTTTAAAGGTAGCTGCTGAATTATAATAAGGGAAATGTATATGTGCTTTTGTCTATAAGTTGCAAATTACAGCTTCATATGTAAGAAGTGCTGTATCATTGAAGATATACTTTTTTGAATTATACCTCTGTGGCCATAGTTCAGAATTAATTGCAAATGGTAATGTTTTTTTTTTGCAACAAAACTCTTTTCAAACAAATATTAAACAATTATTGTATTGCAAGAAGGATCTTTAGTTAAATACATTAATTTTGGGTCATGTCATGGGTGAGTAAATAAAAACTAAGGTTTCTTGGGCCTGAGTGGTTAAGATCATTTTTTTTTTTTGGTTAATTGATGATAGTATTTACAGGCATAATCTTAGTAGTCACAATTAGTGGCGGATTTAGGGGGGGGCAATCCCGGCCCGTGCGGGAAAACAATGCATTGTGCCCCCCCCCCCTTTTCGACCAGAAACCTTTTTTTTTTTTCCTTTTTTTTTTTTGCTTGTCAGAGAATTATGGAGGGAAACTGGACCCCATAATCCCCCCCCCCCCCCCCCCCCCCCCCCCACTGAGAGACTTTTGGAGGGCTGGCGAGATCAAAAAAATATGGGTCTCCCTCCAAGCAGTTTCCCAAAGTTGACAATCCTGCATTTGTGTGCCCCCCCCCCCCTCCCCCGCTTATGGATCCGCCCCTGGTCACAATGATCACAGTCACTCGTCTTTTACTCATATTCATCGATTACTAACTCCAGGGAACTCCACCATGAGCAATGCACAATTGTGGTGGATACCGCGAAGTCTGTAATTTGTCTCCTTGATGCAGTACGGTACGGTTTTTTTCTTGGATTGGTGGCTGCAAAGCTCGGCGATTTCTTCCGTGAGGACTCTTCTGTTTAACGGACATTGTAACCTTCTTGTTTTTCTTCTTCTGTGTCCTTCTTTCGGTATTATGAAAGATCTGAATTGCAAGAAAAACTGTCCAAGATCATCATTTAAATATTCAGAGGTTTAAATCTCGTGTTTCTCCCGTTGTAGAACCAAATGATTCCTGGGAAAGAAATACGGACGCCTGGTATAAAGCTACAGAATGCTCATGGATTACGGGTACTGGATGGGTGGTATTTGCGCGCACTCGTGGCCATATTGCTATTTTTAGACGGTTCGTGTACGTTCGTATACAGGCGGGCAGTGGGCGTAGCAGGTTGCAAGCTATCCAGGTTGTCTTTGTCCATGGCGCTTGTTATGAAAAATCATATTTTGCAGCCAAACGGCGGGCTTTCGCGAAATACGAACCCGGCGTTGCACTGCCTCGGCACCTCGGTTACCTGTTCCCCCAAAGGGCGCGTTCCGAGGAGCCGCGGCAAAAAAGTTTACGGCGCTGAACCGCCGAAAAAGCTCCCGCTATTATTATATAGATTTTTGTCACTGTACATATTACTGATGCATGGAGTTGACACAGATCTTGCTTATTTCATAGTCCCTACTCTGCATTTATTTAAACTTTTTTTAGTTCCCTCATATCTTTAAATAAAGGTACCATGGTACATGTATATATGTTATGAAATAGTTTTTCTCTTTGTTAATTCTTTGTATGATGGACATTGCATAATAAAATGAAATTCAGTTTCTACGTTTGATTGACAGGTGGGACATAAACGTTTACTAACTTTTAAATGTTTGTGGCGTCCCTGTAAAATATTATTGCTTATTCTTATTCTTAGATAGTTTTTAATTTGTGTATATCTAATAATAAGTAGTTTTTAGGTTACACGTATATTTCAGGTCCTTATATGTTTTAAGTTTGCCATAATATACCTCACTGTATTCGTCGAGAGTTCTCTACCAATGTCTTATAATATCTTTCTTGCAGTTTATTGCCAATACATTTTATAAGTTGCCGTTTTGAAAATGTATTTTGGTTGTCCCGTAATTTATGTGATCAAAACCTATATCTTTCAGATATACTTGACGGTGCGCTTTCTTCATTTTGGTATGCAATATTAATTAGACTGTTGGAATTTTAATTTATAACATGTAACCAATCATCAATTTTAAACTGGCTATTGGGTATCGTCCTAGTTCCGATAAAACGGCACTGTTAACAGCTCCTCTGTTGAGTTCAAGTATATTCTTCAAATATTTTACATGCATTTTCTCAGGTGTGACTGAATTATATCTGTTCTCTAAATTCCCATTTTCAATCTTTAGTATATCCATTATCCAATCTTCAGAGCAGTATAACGCAATTGGTTTGATACAGCTATCGAATAACTTTAAATGGGGTATTGCCGATAAACGATCACTGGCTAGGATGCTTCTCAAAGAAAACGTTTCTTTTTTTGCTTTGGTCATTAAAGTTAATTATACCGCATGATGAGAAAAACTGCCTGAAGGTTTAAATATCAACCCCAAATATTTGTATTCTTGAGCTATCATAATAGGCTTTACGATACACGATACAAGCGGAAATCACCGCATCACATTTCTAGAAAGGAAAATTGACTTTGGCTATTGCAAGAAAGACTAGGGACAAGCTTATAATCAATCGGTTATACTTATAGCTGTATTATTATGGCTGCATTACAGTCAAACCTATCTTTAAGTACAAGAACCACCAAACGGTCACAGAAAACAGGTTACGCCGTAAATATTTTTTCCAGAGTGAGACAAAATAAGTGACGACTATCTATAGGTGACCTTTATAGGTTGCTAAGTAATGCTAACATGTTGACTCTACTCTCTAAAGAAAAAAAAAATCGAGTGATCACTGACGTCACTCCCGGGGGAATGAAAATAGAGTGAAAAGAGAGTGAAACTCCACTCTTTTCCTGTTAGAGACCACTCGATATTCACTCGATATTCACTCCTAAACAAGTGATCACTGATGTGACTCCGGGGGAGTAATAACATAGTGAAAATTCACTCTTTTTTTTTTTTTAGAGAGAGAGATTTATAGGTCTAATTAGGATATCAAAATTTTCTCGAATTCATAAACCAAACGTTTCTATTTTGCCGTCACAAGCTTGCCACTTTCGCCTTGATCTGATTTTCAAAAATAACATTCGTGTAATCTGACCGTCTTCGAACCTTTGGAATTTCACTGTCAGGCATCTCGTCATCTTCAGGATCTTTATGACGTTTTCTTGACCTTTTCAAAATATATTTTTCTATTACTAGTATGTGGAAAAACATTAACAATAGAGAAAATAATGAGAAATAGAAAATTATTCTTCTACATTCCAAATCCGATGTTTTGCAAGTGAAGGATTTTTATAGGAATTTAATCTGATACGTGTATGTTCGAAAATACTTAAATTAATGTGAGAAATTAAAATAAGCTACTCAGTGGCGTAACATGGGTTCAGTCAAAAAGGGACTCTGGCATCATGGAAATGGGGGGGGGGGCAGTCTTACGAAGTGGATGAAATGCTACTGACAAGGCGCATTCAATAGGGCCCACGTGCCTCTGCACCCCTCCCCCCTTAGCTACGCCTTGGGACGACACTGCATTGATTAGCACTAATTTGCCCAAAATAAAGTGTGTGTTATGATTCATCTGAATGTGGGGGTGCGAAAGGAAGTTGATAGATGGCACTAGAAAGATACTTCATCCGTTTGTTACATTACGTAATTCCAATCGAGTTTTGTCAATTCCTTATACCTCAATGATGGTGATGGTGATGGTTATGATGATAATAACTAATAGTAACATAAGACAGAACAATATTTTATAAACATCGAATAATAGATCACAATCATCACATAACCTTTCAAAAAAGGCAGGTATCATCATTTTTACAAAATACCAGGAATTTCGCGAGTAAGCGAGGTATATGCAGACAGTAGGGGATGATTTCCATTATTAATGAGGAACGTTTTAATTTCAACTGTATGTCTACTGATTATTTTGTAATGATAGTTATTCATTATATTCATAAGCGTACGAGCACATTTCGGGAGGGGGGGGGGGCTCACACCTTTTGTCCAAATGTCAGCTTTTCTGTTTCTATTTTTTGCGAGCGAGCGAGCGAAGCAAGCGAGATACGATGACCTTGTGGTCACGCATGTAATAAGCTTATCATTATTTTATGTATATGGATGTATAATTTCGAGTTCTAAGTATCATCATGCAGTAATTTGAAGGGGCACTTTTAGTCATTTGGAGTGCCCATGGTTCGTCGCCCCCCTGAACAATGATCAACATGAAGACAATGGTTAGGGAGGCTCAATGGAAATTCCTCTATGTTTTTTCTTTCTTAAAATCAATTCTTATAATGATAGGTCCATCGGGTTTACCTAATATTGCTCCATTTAGTTGGTTTAAGCTGATATACATGGATGCCCAGCATGGGCGGAAATATGCAGGAAATTCTTTTCATCAGAGGGGGACGTAACAATAGGTCGCCCCCTAGAATTGCGTAACACATCTCCGCCACTGATGCCCAGGTTATATTTCCTCTAATGTACAATTATTTTGTGAGATATAAGAGATTTCACGAAGTTCAACCGTCACTAATTGCAAAGCAGCACCAATTCGATCAATACCCTCGCAACCCTCACAAAGGGCTGACAATTTTCTAAATACAAAAATAAAAAAAAGAGAAACAGTTCGATGAACAAGAAAGAGATCTGTACAAAAGGTATAAAAGACATGTCACGCTGGCTGTTTTCATTGGTAGTGCCATACTTGTTCGACCCATGTCACCAGTTTATATGTTTGCTATGTCAATAAGAAAGGCGTGTAGGCAATACATGGTACATGCTATGAGTATGACCTTCGTCATTCGAACATTATGCATTGGGGGGGGGGGGGGGGAGGGGGGGTGGGGACGGTTGACAGGACCACCAAATTTTTACCCATAGCTTTTTAAAATGAGGCTATGCATGGTACGTGTTACGTCCTTTCATTACAAGCTGCTGGGACGTCATTAGAACATTATGAATGGGAGCAAGGAGGTATATGCAAGGGAGGTGTTGGACCCACAAATCCCCCCCCCCCCAAAAAAAGATAATAAATAAATAAATAAATAAAATAAAACAAAAAATAAATAATGAAATAAATAAATTTAAACAAAATGAATAAATGAATTTTAAAAATAAATAGATGAATAAAAAATAACAACAATAACCAAACAAAACAAAACCAAACAAAACCAAACAAAAAGAAAAAAATTAGGTTTTCAAAATATTATGAGAGAGAGAGAGAGAGAGAGAGAGAGAGAGAGAGAGAGAGAGAGAGAGAGAAAAGAACCAAATAAGTAATAGAGACCCCTCCAGCGACACCTCCAAGTGACTGCTACCAAGGAGTGACCCGACTAGTATCTTCTTGCCTATGTGTTCCCCACAGCGAAAGATATGTCCGTGTAATTTGGAGTTTTGCAAAGCGTCGCCAGGCCAAAACTTTCTCGCGAAGACTTAATATGTTCAAATGATAAGGATACCATGTATATTGATCAGGTTTTATCTATTGCAACAAAAACTGCAGCCTTGGAAGAAGTGAAAGTTGTGTTCTATTTTATGTCCAATGCGTATCAAAACTTTACAGGGTCAAGCAGTGGCGTAACGTGGGTCCAGTCATCGAGGGGGCACTGGGCACTGGCATCCTGGAGGGGGGGGGGGGGCGGTGGGCACCAGTCTTACTCGATGTATGAAGGCAAATGAACAATGCTTTACCGATTAGAGGGTGTGTGTGTGTGTTGGGGGGGGGGGCTCCCATCATCTTCTTTAATCCTCGTTTTCACTCTCCCTTTTATGTTCTCTCCTTTTCTCTTTTCTTTCGTTTCTCCTTTTTCGCCATTCAATGTGAGTGGGCACTTGTTCTTCCCCATGCACCTGTAGCTTATATACGCTATTTGGGGTCATACACCTGGGCGAGTGGACCACAGCGCATCCAAATATAATGACGAGCTAATTATAAGGCCACAGTCCTCGAGACCGATATCCTACGAAACCGACAGCACACAAGACTCTAACAGCCCACAAGACCAACAGCCAAGGAGACCTACATTGACATTCTGGCGGGCCTTCTGAAAAGTTATCTGAAAGTTCACGATCGAGCCGCCGAGGCTCCACGAGACCAACAGTCCACGAGACCGACATGTCCGTCTATCGGTCTTCTGACTTTTCGGTGGGTTCACGAGACTTATCTCGTGGGCTGTCGGGCTACTAGGTTGGGCTACTAGAATGTCCCGGATCTCAAATATGTCTGTATGGTAAGACATTGCTCATGTGGGCTGTCAGGCTACTAGGATGTCCCGAATCTCAAATATGTCTGTATGGTAAGACATTTCTCAATATTCCTTGAAGAAAGGTTATGGTTATCTAATGTAATATATGTTATATAATATAATATATTATGGTTATCCATATCCACCTGCCCTTGTTACTTCACGATGAGCCAGACTATGTACAAATAATAGGACTTCTGGTTCCAAACACACTTTCCTGCTATCAGGGGCACCAATCCGTTTTTCGAATTGGGGGTCGGGGGGGGGGGGGGGAGCAAGACAGCTTAACGTAACGATGTTCATTTCGCACATTATTTTTAACGCTTCTTAATTACCAGCTTCTTCACGGTTGTCATGAAGCAGGGAAAATTAGAGAATTTGTGAAATTGAAGTCCGATTGTTTGAAAGGTTTTATTTCCCGAGTTTTGCATTATTTTCCTTATCTTATTCTACACCTCCGGATTTATTGGGGGGGGGGGGCAAAACGTTATTCCCCCCCCCCCCCATATTTTCTTGGGGGAAACTGCCCCTCCCGCCCCCTCCCCGATCAACGCCCCTACCTGCTATTGCTGCTGCTCATACTTTTTTTTATTGCAACTAAAAATTCATTAAAATCATGTAACATTCGCAAGAACTGAGAACATTAATTTCATTGATTAATGATAACTTGTATGCGGCTTATACGTGAGGGCAACCCTCCCCTTTGTCTTACCCCTCCCTCACCAAACAGCGAGTACTGTGCCTCCTGACCCAAACCGTGCGGAGGACGTCTGTCATCGTAAACCAATAACGTAATGTTCCCTCATGATGGATAGGAACATGTAACTATACAAGGCTGAACCACATGCTACCCATGAACGGATTAAGGGGGATTAATCGTCTACACACAGATATTGACATCATCAGTATGTGGCAGTGACAATGAACTGAGAAGCAAAATAACAATTCATCTCTTCCTCTCTTCTTATAATTTATT
>CM046835.1:45118773-45181163 GCA_025618425.1 Heliocidaris tuberculata
AGCGCAAAATTGATGCTATGTCGGGGACATGCAATCGCGCTATAGCGTGTACGTAGTGAGTGAGAGGTAGTGCACACTGAGACTTGGAGCGTGAAGGGTGTGAAAGTGAAGTGTGAATTGTGGATGGCACCAAGTTGGGATTTTATAAACACAGGAAAATTTCTTTTCGTATTTATGTTTTGGAGATGTTTTTGAACATCTTTTAGGCACCAGAATTACGCCCTCCACCCAGCACTACTACTTTCGCAAGATTCTGGCCAAGTTTTTGATATTGCATGGAGATAGACTCGCATCCTGGGGTATGACCCAGAACCGGAAATGGACGTCATATTGCACCAGCGTGGCAAACAGGACGTTTTGAGCCCATCAGCTGAAGGACGGCACAAGAGGATACTACGTAAGGCGGACAAGTGCGCCGTGAAAGGCTCAAGGTTACGTCACGACGACTACGAGCTGGCATCGGTTTAGCACATAGTTGGCTTATGGTCAGATACTCTTGTGGAATACTCGGCCCGTTTATTTCAGATTGAAAACTACCACCGAATGGAACTTGATTTATCTATTCAATTGTAATGTATTATTATTAATTTTTTTTTTGTCCTGCTGTATTAACAAAAACAAAACAAAGCAAACACAAACATAAACTTTTGCTGAGATGTATATTAGTAGTTGCTTTATTGATACAAAATATAATGATGGTTTTTTCAAGAATTTGATTGATTTAATAAACGGAATTTATTACAGATTATTCCATTCAACGTATAACAAATTTGTGAAACTTTTATTCTGTTAGAGAGTGCCAGTAGTGACACTTACTGTTTCGAAAAAAGTTTGTATTATTTTTTATTATCATAGATAAAAAAAAATCAAACTGTACCTTTAAAATTGGGGTCTGTTCGAACTAGTGATTCATATGAATTGCCCTGCTGAATTGCTTATCATTATTATCATCTAATTATGTATGGTCTGATTGTATGAGGCCATCAAATTTTTGGGATGATAACATGATGACTATCAAAAGATTTTTTGAAAGGGAACGATATTCGCCAAATGATACCACATCCGCCAGCCATTTCGTCGAGAAGAGTACCAATCCGCCGGGCGGATTTTGTAACGGTACACAATCTGCCTTCCTCTTCTTCTTTGTTATGTTAATTGGCAATCAGTCATATTTGACTATTGTCGCCAATGACTTTAAGTTTTGTGTGTGCGCGGGTGTGTGTGTGTGTGTGTGGTGTGTGTTTTCCTCTCCTTCTCTCATTATATTATTTATTTACTTTCTATAATTTTATCTTTCTTGTTTGTTTTTTCTGCTAAAATTAAAAAGGGAAAAAAAGAGAAATTTATTCCTTTTTCACTAGATTTACATTAAAATCCCGAAAAAAAAAAACAACCGCTATCTTCAGCACAGTTCCCAACTGCGCTTGCCCTGCCCTTTCTAAGATGCAATCTTACCAGCCGGCGCGGTACGTTGCGCCGATTTTTCGTCGAGCCTAGGTAACTCAAGCATGGGCGAGGGGCGCTCGTGTACCTGTGCGTATAGATCATGGGCCGCGGAACGGGGGGGGGGGGGCGGGGGCTGCAGCCCTCCTCCCCCCACTTTTTTTGAGTAGACAAGTAAAAAAAACAAATCCCCCATAATTTTCAAGGAAGAAATAATTTCTAGTAATTGATAAAAATTGATAAAATTAATATAAAATACTGTTATTGTAGTGAGAATTCCTATAAAATACAGATAAAAACGCTAAAGATATTCATTTCAATTCAATTTAACATTTATTTTCTTCCATTGAATTTGCAACATTCAACATTTGTTCAAATAGTACAATTTGCATGCATATAATGTAATATCAGTACAATCAAGACAAGTTACATAGGGAAGAAGGCGCAATCCCAATAAGCCAGATGCTTGTAGCGGGTACGCCTGAATACACAATACAATATGATGATTTGAATGTCCCGATATTTCCGATTTATATATCAAAATCTCTCATCCATGTCCATTACTAACCTGTTTTTCATTGGTACAAATGGGCAATACATCCCCGCCTCTTTACTGCACAGTTAATGCAAAATCTAGGCCTAATAAAGCGTGGTATTATACACAAAGAGTAGAAAACAAGCTCAGATAATTTCACGTGACTTCTCGGGACTGTACAACATTCTCTAAAAATGACAGTCTATCTATCACATCTTCTACAAGTTCATGAGTCTTCTTTCAGGATTCAGAATGACGCATCAACTCTTTAGAGAAATTTCAGGATTATTTAAAATCAGGCGCTGTGGGGGTGGGGGTGAGGGAGTACAGTGTCCCCAGTATTTCAGGAATTTGGTATCCTAGAATTTACATAGATTACTTTAGATAAGTGCTCCCTTTTCTTTATATTCCTGCCCGTTCCACAATCTTAAAATTTGAATTTAATATACCATTGATAATTGCCAGAGGCCTAATAAAATCTGAGAGGTGCCCCTTCTTCCTTGACAACTGTCCCTTTTCCTTAGTAAGAAGTGCCCCTTCCCCAATTATAAGTATCCTTTATATTATAATACATTCCCCTTTTCCAATCTTATAATTGCCCCATTCTTCCTGATAAGTGCTTCCTTTATTTTATTTTTATAAACGAGCCTCTTCCCTTTTCATCTCTCATAAAACTCCTATTAAAATCTTTCCTTCGACAATTCCCTTTTAAATCATTTGCATAAAATGTACCTATTAATCTCTTTCAATAACTGCCTTTTTTCCATTCTCACTTTTCGGATACAAGAATTAACCCCTTTCCGTCTGATAAGTGCATCTTTACCTGTGGCCAAATCTTCTATTCAAATGTGAGAGGTGCCTGTTCTAATTCGACGAGTGTCCCTTCCGCCTTCTGTTAAATGACACATGACATCTCTGATGAGTGCCCCTTTACACCTCTGATAAGTTTTCCTTAATTCATTTTGAAACGGGCTCCTTTTCTTTCTAAGAAGTACAATTCCTTCTGATAAGAGCCCCCCTTCCTTTATAAAAAAAAACAAAACAAAAAAAAACACCCCTTTTCCATTCTCATAAGTGCCCCTTTTACCTCTGGTATAAAGTGCCAATATTCATGTGCGACAAATACCACATGTTTCATCCTCTGATAATTGTTCTTTTTAATATGACATACTCCTGCTCCTTTTCTTTTTTGATAAGAGCCGTTATCGTTCTTGATAAGGGTCCCTTTTTTCTTACTTCATAATTTGTGCCCCTAATTTATAGCGATTTAGAGTAACTTTACTTTAATTTCTTCAAGGCTTGCTCGCTACGCTCGCTCACATTTATATCTGATATATTAATGTTACTTATTAGCGGTCTTTTCAGTCTCTCATGCCGAGACTGTGTTTAAACACCCTTCAGAACTTTTTTTTTTCTCTCTCTCTCTTTATAAGATTTTGTTGATCACCATGCAGCCCCACAGATCTTAAAAAAATGCTCGCTCGCTTCGCTCGCTCGCACATTAATATGTAGGTCATCAAACCAAACTGCAAACTTTGATGCTTGAGTAAATTATATTAGAGCATGTAAGAGAGAAACATAATTGAAATCCTTATAAAATGTAATCACAATGTAGGATATATATATGACAATGTTTAGAGATTGTATATTTTTCCCGTTGCAGGTGCCCCTTTTTTTCCAGAAATAGCCCTAATCGGTGCCCCTAAACTTTGGAAATTTCCCCTCAATGTTGCGATCATACCCCCTACTGCTTAAACTGAATTTCATTAATGAGTGAAATCAGATGAGCCCCCCCCCCCCCCCCCCCCCACTTTCAAAAACGCTCCGCGGCCCCTGTAGATGGGGTTTTTACAGTATTTTACAATATTTTATCAACAATATTTTATCAACAAGGCCAAAAACACTTGTGGGCTTGGTTAGTAAACAACATGTGCATCTTATAGCTATAAATAAATCTCTCTTTAATACTCTTCAATAAGATATAGCTATATACTTGCATACGTATTCATGCATATGCATTATAGGGATATAAACATACCTAAGGCACTTACCTACACATACACATATCATGATATATAATATATATATATATATATATATACAATAATGTTAATTTAACTATTCTTTACTGAAACGTTTCGTTCTCGAAACGAAACGTAGTACAGCTTTTTGTATTCCTGGGTCTCTCTCTTTTTTGTGTGTGTGTTGTTTTTTTTTTTTGGTTTTTTTTTTTTTTTGGTGTATCCACCTTTGGTATTCGCAACGAAACAAGTAGGATTGGATTCCGACCAAAAGCTATTTTCTTCGGGAAATTTCACTTTGTAATATCAGTATATGCTATCGTCGTGTTGTAATGTTTTCTTCCCCTACACTATCAGAATTATTCGCGACCATCTTCCATATTACGTTGTATTTCTCTTTTCATCATCGTCTTAGTCGTCATATTCTTTATCTTCCTCCTCTTGTCCTCCTCCTTAATTGTGACCCTCCACCACAAAACGACCAATAAGTCAAAAATTTGGGTTTTTTAAATTTCAACACAGTTTGAAAGCTTAGATTCTAAGCTTTAAAATGATATATAACTTGTCTTGTATGGACTAAGCAATCCCTTGTAAATTACAATGAGAATGTCAATGTGTCAGATAGGCTAATGCCCATAACAATAGAGAAAACGAGCTCTAAAGAAGAGTGACCATCTAAGAGCGCCTAATCTGTGTCCTATTATTTGTCGCACAAAAGGTTGAGTCAAAACTCCCTAGCATACACTGTGAAGTACACATTGTATTGGATTGAAACTTTCCATACCTTCAGAATAGATATACTTCTATGTTTCTTTAGATTTTGAATATCAACAGTGCATAGTTTTTAAGCTATATCAGAAAAACGATGTGAAGTACAATCCCAGCAAGTTGACACACTAAGTTTGAATGTCCAGGAAACCATGGTCATTTTGAATGAGAGTAAAAACATATTTTGATATGGTATTTTAACTTGAAATTTTGTCAGATGGTAGATTAATAAATGAACTTTCAGAAAATACAGAAATCTTAAAATCGAAATTTCCACCCCAAACCACCTTTTTCAGCTGTTTACTCTAAAACTCCCATTGCGACTTATTGGTCGTTTTATGGTGGAGGGTCACAATTGTTCTTTTACTTTCGTTTGTCTTTTTTTTTTTTTTTTTACTATTTCATGATGTTATTTTTCCCCGTTAGCTTTTTGGAAGTAGTTCTTATTGCAAATTTAATCATTGTAATGAAGTGTTCTTATAGACTAATGGTTTCATTGTAATTCCGTTTTCAATTGGTGAAGACACATTGTTGAAATATACATGTACTGTTCTAAACACTTCACAAAAACGAAAAGCAGAATTTGATCATTGATTGACATTCATATCCATTTCCTTCTCATGGTTGGTGAAACATGGTAAACATAGCGATGGGTGCAGTAAATATTTCAGAATTAGGTCGGAAGCGAATGGCCGGAAAAGCAAAGCTTGTGTTAGGGACGCCAGTAAAAATGCAGCGCAGAGCCAACTATACACAGAGTTTGGCCAACTTGGCTAATATGAGGCATCTTTTTTGTTTGTTTTGTTTTGATTATTGTTACTTTGCTACACAAGCATGCAGTACTGCCCCCCCCCCCCCGAATACGCAATGTTGTGCCCAACTGAACCGAGTTGGCCAAACTCTGTGTATAGATAGCTCTGATGCAGCGTGAATTTTCTAGGACCATCAATATCCCGTCTGCAGATGAAGCATGGAATTTTCCACCGTTTTAAATATTTCTAGTTCGAAATGGCTGTATGCATTTTCTTATTTCTTTCATTTACACGAGATTCTGGAAGAACGCTGTAGTCTCAGGAATCAGGCTTCAATTTCTCAATAAAAACCATTATAAAAAAAATAATTCCATACATCAAGCTAAATGCATTCAGTAATAGTTTATCATATACTCCCTTCTTCATCCGTCAACTCTAGCAATTTTGCTACTCCGTATTAATCCTTCTAAATAATCGTTGATGTCCCTTCAACATCACATTTCCTCATTATTGAACAAATTAAACAACTTGGTTGATACCGCGGGGTGTGGGAGTTCTTCAGTCATCTCTCCTTGAAAGTGCTACATTAAATTCAACCTTCTCTTATGACTTCGACTGTAGGCCTACCATTGTGTAATAAGAAATATTTTCTATCTCGTCATACAAAGCACTTTGTCTGAAAAATTTCTCCATGTAGTTGAGAGCAAAAGAAATATAAAACAAATAAAAACCAAATATATTTTCTCAATTCGAGAATTATCCTCCAACATTTTGTATCTCCAATATTACCCCGGCACTAGCTATAGGTTACCGATTTCGGTGCTCACAGCATTCAAGACATTCCTTCCTACCAGATACCATTCAACAAATATGTGGAAAGTGGCAAATGTGGATTAAAGGGAACTGCAACCTTAATAGCAAGTTACCTTGAAAGAAGAGGAAAAAATCAGAGAAGCAGATTGGTGAAACTTTGAACGAAATCGGACAAGCAATAAGAAAGTTATGAATTTTTAAAGTTGTAATCACTATACCATTGGGAAATTCAAAAGGCCAAATAGGTAATGTCACTGTGATGTAGCTGTGGACAACTCCCCCATTCGCTCCAACACACAAAATGACTAAAATGTCACTTTTTTCAAAATGTATTACTCAGTAGAATCTTTTTCTTTCATGAGGACTTATAACAATATGCTATCTCCAATATATTCTGAGTACTGCCCCGAGGGTAAAAGCGCCTCGAAGAAAACCGCAAATTAATGATATTTTTGTGTACGACAAATGGGAAAGTTGTCTATAAAAATGTCACAATCGACTCACCAGATTGCCAATTTGAGATTCGCATAGATGTAGTGATCTCATTTTTCAAACCTCCATAACTTTCTTAGTCCTTGTCCGATTTCTTTCAAACTTTCACCCGATCATGTTTTTCTTATTTTTCTGCTTTCACACAAATCATCTTATTAGCAAAGTTGGAAAGATAAAGTTGAGTTCTGGTCATGAGACTGAACTGTGAAAGAAACTGTCTGGCAGCAAATGGGAAAGGTTGATGATGTCTGAATAAGGATTGGTGTATACTGGGCAATACCACGGCAAAGGAATTACAAATGAAAGATTTTTTTGCTCACATTTTTGGAGTTTGTGAACTAATTTTGTAATTTGGTCCCCTTCCTAGCATTTAATAATCTGCAGATGTACTCATTCTTTCACCTGAACTCTTTCATACCCCCAAATTGTCACTTAAATTAATTATATTCTAGTATATATACCGTGGTAACGGAATTACCAGAAAATGGTGGCATTTTCAAATCTCTCATTTCCATTAAATATGCTCGGAAATGTACAAGCCAATTATTCAAGATTCATGTTTGATTCAGCTTTCTGTTTATTCAGCTTAATTGTGATAGATTGAAAAATAATATGACAGATACGTAGTATTTTCTTTTTTCCCTAGATAAGTCATCGGTAACAGAATAAAATCTTCTAAAATTTACTAAGAAAACTAAAGGTCCTTCAGTCTCCTGTAAACTTGAATGTTGATACATTTTTATTAGCAATCTCAGGTGAATAAAACATATTAAAATGAGTACCATATGGCCATTATGAATATCTGTGAATATATTGGAAATTGGTAAGATTACAAAGTTTTAGTTGAGGTAAGCAGCAACTGCTTGGTATATTTGTGTTTAATTTTGTCAGTTGAGTTGCAGGAATTTAATCATCAGCGTAAATAAACATGATTATTTAAAAATATTCCACATTACAAATTGGCATAATAGCTATGGTAACGGAATTACGTAATATTTGAACTCAATACTAACTCAATCATTCATTGACTATTCTTCGCATATAAAGGTGTTCCTCTACTAATCAAAATCCTTAAAAAGATAGACTTGCAAGTTAGTCACCTAATCAAAAGGAGAACCTTTACAGGCACTGTGAAGGATTGAAATACAAAAGCAAAACAGCAAACAGGTGTGATTGAGTGATAGTATGGTGAATTGCCTTTTATATCTTACATGTATGTGAAAATCACTTGAAAAACCGAATTATCTGTAAAGCTAAAGCCAGCTTTAGTTTTAATGTTTATTCTGTATTAATGTCTGCCAGAATATAATCAAAAGAAACTTCAAAAGACTTTGTAAATTTTTGACAGGAACTCTAATGACAGAATGATAAGTAGATGAATGGTAGTTGAATATTCAAACCGACATATACAAAGACCCCTAAAACAAACAAAGAAACAAAAAAATCAAAACAGTGTTATATAACAAATTGGGCTCTTTTTCATAAAATCGATGTCGTCTAAAACTGAAACATTCCTCCTTTCTATAACCATATGTAAAGTAATGTAAACATACACATTTATTATTCATACTGGATTCTTCGCTTCTTGTTTGCAATTAATGACACGTCAGAGCTATTTCACATACAATATATGCATAAAAAACATGTTCCAACTTCTCAATCACATTTCAACCTGTTAAACATGATGCCGGTAATTCCGTTACCATGTAATTCCGTTACCACAAATTTGGCCGAACAGGAAAAAATATTCAAATAAGTGTTATCGGAAGTTTTAAGGTACAAGTTGAAATCAGAGAATTTTCAGTTTCCCCAAAAATATTCACTTTTAAAGCTAGGAGGAAAACTTTTCCCCATTTATGCTAACGGAATTACACCCATATTGTATTAGATTTTAAATACACTTCCTGAAAATACTGGTTTTACATATGTCTCATACCTTGGAACACATGTTGCGTACACATACACGATTATAATGAAAGTGAATGCACGAGACAAAAATAATACTGAACAATGTATTTATTTCATCATAATCATTACATTGCCCCCAAAATTTAGTAAACCGCAAAAAAATGTCATGTAATTTCAAACATGCATTGTGCAAATTCCGAATGAGATGGGGGAAAAGTTTTTTCAGTTTCTTTAAATTTAAGGATTTGGCTATTTGGAACAATTAAAGCGATCTTTATTAGTATAAATCTAAAATTAGCTGATTTTGCCCTTCTCGTGGGGAATTGCCCTACTGTGAGATATTTGAATCATCAAAATGATAAGAAATCAACCCAAACTCGCTCAAAAGCACATGCACCGCACACAGAAATAGGTGTATATGGGATTGCACACAGATGTGGCATGAATGTTCGGCACGAACGCTTCAGCTATTTTTCGTCATAATTCCAATATAAGGCCATTTGTAGGGAAATCCTTTGCAGGGACATTTCTACTATAATGTTCTTCCATACTGACATAAAAGGAATGAGAAAGCTCACAAATTATTTTCACCTTTCCCAGAACTCAACCTTCCCGTTAATGTATGTAGATAGATTAATGTCTTTGCACTTTCAAAGTTCTTTGAAAGTAATTGCTCTGGCCTTCATTAAAGTCCACTTTGAGAGGCATATTTCTTGCAAGGTATCCATCTCACATTATAGCTGACATGAAGCGATCATCATGTTTATAAATATTGTTCATTCCGCTTTCTTCGGTCGATTTTCTTTCCTCCGACTTGATCCTAATTTTTGAAACAAAGAACACAAATAAAGTAGGTTATTGTATTTACAAGAGAGACCATTTTGGAAGAAGAAGGTTCTCATTCAGAGAGAGAGAGAGAGAGAGGGGGGGGGGGATGGAAAACAGATATATATATAGATAATATTTATAATATAAATGTGATCAATTATAACTTCTCAAATGCAATAAACATGTGAAAATTTAATATTTTCTAAAAGGCAACTACATCACAAACTCTGTATGTGTTTCATTGTGACATCCAGTGGCGGATTTAGAGGAGGAGACAATCCCGGTCCGTGTCCCCCCCCCCCCTTTTGAAAGAAAATAATGCATTGTCCCCCCCCCCCCTTTTTTTATTGTGCCCCCCCCCCCCCCCCCCCCGCTTTTAGAACGCAATTTTTTTGTTTTTTGTTTTTTGTTTTTTTTTGCTTGTCAGAGAATTATGGAGGGAAAATACGGATCTCCCTCCAAGCAGTTTCCCAAAGTTGACAATCCTGCATTAGTGTGCCCCCCCCCCCCTCTTATACAAAATCCTGGATCCGCCCCTGGTGACATCAATACAAAACCCAACCCTTTTCTATCTGGTATCTTTGAAGATAAAAGGAACGAATGATACGACGTAAAATTATTCAAAAAGCAAGAAGGAGCAAAGGAGAAGGCGGTGATATACATGTACCTTACAAAATTAAATTCCAAGATTGCCACAACCAGTTTACATCGCAATTTCTAGTTGTATATTCAATGCGTTTGCAAGAGGTATGCGTATGAAAACAGTACAACAGAGGAAAGTAAAGTCATATTCAAGCACTCGAAATTATCTTTAGAATTGTTTTAAACTTTCTAATGTATTCTTTGAAATTTACAATATTGTTCTGTACATTTTTATTAACAAAGAAGACTGTATAAAATCAGGAGGTACAATAGATGGGAGAAAATTTAAGCTGGGGCACATATTGACAGCTAGCGCTAAACTCTCTCTACTTTGATATCTCTGCCGCGTGATTCTATAGCAGGTCATTCAGCGAAATATACACGATGTCGCTCCGGTTCACAACCTATTGAAAAAAAAAATCATTTCACTGTCCGTCCATTCATTCACCTATGCATTCAGTGATATTTATATTGGGCGGTGATGTCAGCGAATGCGATATATACGGAGAATACGTTTTCAATTTACATGTGTCATTTTTAGTGAATTAATGGTAACATTTTAAACGACATGTTGGTATACCACAAATTTCTTCTCGACGATGTCGCTCAGGCTACAAGACATCGAGGGCGGGAAGGCGACGCAGAATTACGCGGCAGATAGATCACTCTAAAGAGAGTTTAAATAAAAGTGAGATATGCAATTCCCATGACCAGTTCGACGCTCTTGAAACAGGTAGTTTCTGTTGGTCAAAATCACTCAGAGGAAATTTGCCCTTGTTGTCCAAGGCAATTTCCAATCTAAAATTATAACACCCAAGCCCAACGCAAGAATAAATCCTGCAATTCATGGAGCTCTTTAAATAGAAACAATTTGGGGAAGCCCATTAGTCCGAAGGCTCGTTTCAGAAGGTTTGTGTATAATTCTGGAGTATTATTGTATCATGTATTATTCCGAAGATTTGCAAATTTCCGAAAGTTCATACTTCCGAACACACTACTAACGGGTTAATTATATTTGGTAGGGTTCCCTTTCTCATTTTCGGAATAGACCCGTATTCTATTCGGACTTAAGAAACCTTGGTGGCTATTACATTTCCGACCTTCCTAACCCTTGGTTCCTAATACCATTTTCGGATTCATTAACGCTTGGTGGCTGTTCCAGTTTTTGGAAATATAAACCTTCGGAATAACGAACCTTGGGATAAATGAATAGGCCTACACGAATTTATTGTCACATTGGTCCTCTGTTCCCCCCCCCCCCCCTTAAAAATGCTTACCATGCAAGGCGTGAATGCACCATTCCCCGAGTAAGTAGACAGGTAGCGGTGTGATTGCACATAGAGCTATGAAGAGAGCAAACTTAAATCCAGAGAGCATCCGTAAGATTGGGTAAACCCAGATATCTACGCCATAGCCCAGCCACAGAATCCTGTACAGTGTGAGTGAAATAAAAAGAGAGGAAACACACTTTTAAGCCCCAGTATCTTTTTTTTTTTTTAGAGTAAAATTGCTGAAATTGCTAACGGTACGATAGCTGATAAAGTCTCTTCATTGGAGACTTTGCTTACCAATTAAATGCGACGATGGATGACTAAGCACTTTCCATTTTATTTTATGTTAATGCAAAATATTTCTAAGTCTTATTGAGTGAAAGCTAATTTTGGATGCTTTAACGTTGCATATTATTATTATTATTATTATTATTATTATTATTATTATTATTATTATTATTATTATTATCATCATTATCATTATCATCATTATTGTTATTATAATTATCATTATCATTATTATTATTATTATTACTACTATTATTATTACTATCATATGGGAATGTTGTCACAAATCCCATTGAACTTTTTATTTATAGATGGACATACTAGTGGTGTGCCATTACTAAATTTTGTAATACCTGTATTTATTGTATTCTGACATGTCCTATATTGTTTATTAATTTGGTAATAAAACGATTTTATTCATTCATACATTCATTCATTCATTCATTCATACACAACTACATAGTTGTGTATGAATTTTTAAAAAAATTAATCTTTAAAAGAATTATACGTTCATATACTGCAAAAATGAGCTACTGGTTTTAACCATATTGACCTAAATACAACCTGAACGTATGGACCAAGAGTGTAATCAACACACTCTTTTAAGAAAGCTGTTAAAACTATGGTGTTGTGTAAGAATTGATGGCTCGTGTTTCAATCTTTTTTATCATGTACGTTCCGTTTTTCAACCATCATCATCCCTGACCTGGCATCCTAACTTTTTTAGCCTGCGTCTTATTATAAGAACAGGTGTGATTATCATTGTAGTTCGAAACTAACACCCTTTCCGCCTTTTCTATAAGCTTTCTCTGCAACTCATGCACCATCTTCCTTTTATTTCGTAGTTGTACTGAGAGCTGCAAGCACATTAAGCTTCATGAACCCGATGCAGCCCTCCTATATCTAATGTTAATCATGCATTCAGTTTCTAACTTATCTTACATTTCTATTAGTATATTATATTGTATTGAAAGAAAAATGTATTCATGTCATATTCATGAGCATGAAATGTAGTTTATGAAGCTGACG
This sequence comes from Heliocidaris tuberculata, assembly GCA_025618425.1. Lineage (NCBI taxonomy): Eukaryota > Metazoa > Echinodermata > Echinoidea > Camarodonta > Echinometridae > Heliocidaris > Heliocidaris tuberculata. Next base: position 45,131,564 of record CM046835.1, read on the forward strand.
ATATAGAAACCAATCAAATCAAACCAAATCAAATCAAATTACTGAATGACAGGATAATACTTTTTTTTTACATCAGCTTCGAAGGTGAATGCATACAGATTTAATGAACCCTTTCAGGACAGGAATTATTTAAGGGCTAAATTTAATCACATTTTGTTCTTCAAATTGGCAACAATAATATTTCTCTTTTAGTGCTACATGGTTCAAATAAGGTGTAATGTGTTTGAAAATAATAAACATGATTAGCAATTTTGTAGGAAAGTTGAAAAAATTGCCAATTTTAATTTTAAAAAAACCCAATGATTTTGAGCCTCTCATTTTGTTGCCAATTTAAGGATTTTAAAGCCTATTCTCGTTTTTAAAATTCCTGGCATCAAACGCAATATGATCAAGCAACAAAAATGGACATAGTGTGTGAATTTTTTTTTTTTTAATCTTTCTACTAATGCATCTGGTATATATTTTTCAGAGCTCTGAATCAGAAGTTATTGAGCCAAACCACAGAAAGTGGTCAACTGTCTCGAAAGGGTTAAAATAAAAGAGTGATCAAAATACATACCATGTCATGTAGAGGAAGGAGATAGACACTAGACTTGACATACCGAGTAGTCGGGATGGATGTTTGTGGCCTACCAACCACATGTCAATTAACAGGATTGGTAAGACGTTTGTATGCTGTTGTTGTAAAATGTGCAAATAGACAGACTTTACTGGACAGATAATATTGGCAATACGTTTGTATTATCATGATTATATTGATGCAAACATAAAAAATAAACATATCTGAAAAAATAAATAAAATTTACTCAAGATTGAAATGATTTTTAAACTATTTATGCAAAATTGAAAATAGACACAATTCACTCGATTAATAACATTGGCAATATGCTTGTATGCTATTGATGCAAAATATGAAAATAACCAGAAATTACTTAATTCATAAAACGTGAAATAATCACTTGGAATTTAGTCGATTAATAAGAGTGGCTATAAGTTTGTATGTTATTGATACAAAATATGAAAATAACCAGAAATTACTTAATAAATAATAATGTGAAAATAATCAGAATTTAGTCCAATAAGAAGATTGGCAGGACGTTTGTATGCTATTAATGCAAAACACGAAAAATAAACAAAACATATTCGCTACAGAAGATTGACAAGACGTTTTTATGCTATTCATGCAAAACATTTAAAATAGATAAACAAAATTTTCTCAATAACATTGGCAAGAAATGTGTATGCTATTAATGCAAATTATTTTTTTTTTAATTGCGTATAAGATAAACATATTCTTACAGTTACCACTCTCGACCAAGGTAAAATAATCTAAATGGGTACCAAGTAGTAAGGCGTTTACTGAGCGAATTCCTTGTGGTTAAAGATAAAGTTAAGTCCTGGGTTCCGTTGCATAAAACTTGCTATTATAGTAACTTTGCTATTATAGTAACTTTTCATGGAATACTGGATTTTGATTGGCTCTTGAGCAACGTTACCATGGTAGTTACCATTGATGGCAAAGTTACTATAATAGTAAGTCTTTATGCAATGGCACCCTTGTCATGATACTGAATTGTGAAAGACACTGTCTCAAAGCAATCGGGGAAGGTTGACTATATAACACTGAAGTATTGGTGTTTGCTGTAAGTTTTTTGAATCACAAAAATGATAAGAAATTGACCCAATCCTGCTGAGATTCACATGCATAGAAATATGTAAATGGGACTACACACATATGTTCGGCCCCAACATTTCAGCTGTTTCATGTCATATTTTGAATGTGAGAACACTTGAAGAGCAATCCCTTTTAGGGGACATATATACTATAATAATCTTTCAAACTAACATAATAAGAGTGAGAAAGCTCACAAATTATTTTTTACCTTTCCCAGAACTAAAGCTTCCCTTTAAGTAAGACGCTATATAGTTTACAACAAACAGATGCTTCTCATTATGCTTATATTGTCATATCTGCTTGTTTGTTGTTGTTTTTGTGGGGTTTTGGGTTTTTTTTTTTTTTTTTTTTTTTTTGGGGGGGGGGTTTTGGGGGGTTTTTTTTAGCAAGGGCGTAGGAACCAGGGGGTTTAGCCCTCTTTCGTGCTCTGATGGCGGCCATTTTGAAAGATGGCCGCCAGGGCCCTCAGGGGCGGAAATCAAGATGTCTCCACATCTGAATTTGTTTATAACACCTACATGTACATCTACACATGTGCCAGATTTGGTGCTTTTATCATAAAATGCACAATTGGGGTATATTTTGTCACTATGCCGCTGCATTAAATGTTGTCGAGAGCATCAATTGTTTTCAGGTTCCAGCTTTTTTCTTGTAACTCACTAAAACATGGTTAAGCCAGACTGGAAAGAACTCGTCCAACTCTTTTGGAAATACCAACTGCCTGTCAATGGACCACAGTATCCAAAACATGCCAACAACCATCTGCAAAAAAATTAAAATTAAAATTTAAAAAAATGAGGAAAGTAGTAAATAAAATTCAAATTTGTTGAAATATTCATTAATGGATATCATAAATTCCATGATAGAAAGCATCTTAATAAAACTGAAGTGATAGTAATGATGACTATAATGATGATAATAATATTAATAAAAATAGTAATAATAATCAATTTAATAATAATAATAATAGTACAATAATCATGATTTCATTAGTATTACATTATCATTATTATTATTATTATTATTGTTATTATCATCATCGTCATCATCATCAATAATGTTATTATTATAATTATTATTAATATTAGTTTTATCGTGATAATTATTGTTATTATTATTATCATTGTTCTCATCATTATTACTGTAATTAATTATCATTGTTTTCGCTTTTATTATCATTAAGAATTTCGAGCCTGCAAAAGAGTGGGGAAACTTTTAGACAAACCTTTTCAGTGGGGTTTTGTTTCCTTTTTTGCGGGGGGGGGGGGGGTGGGGGTCATTTTATTTTAAATCCAGACACTTAAGATGAAGATAAGCCCAAAAGGGTTCAATAGTACCTTTATCGATGAGAAAGGTTGAAAATGAATGCATACAGAAGAACACAGACAGAATATATCTTAAAATATAATCAGGAATTTACAACTCGAAAATAATCAGATTAGTTGCATTTAGCTAGACATACATGTATTAATCAGAGGTGGATCAAGAATTTTCCGAAAGGGAGGCCAAAATTTCATTAGTATCCTTTGAGGATAATATAAGGAGAGGTGAGGGTAGCCTTACCTAGGGGCCGATCCAGGATTTTGTAAAGGAGGGGGCACACAAATGCAGGGCTGTCAACTTTGGGGAACTGCTTGGAGGGAGAGTGGTATTTTTTTTTCTTCTCGCCAGCCCTCGAAAAGTCGCTCGGGGGGGGGGGGGGGGGGGTGGGGTTGGGAGGGAGGTGGGCTGGTGAAAAAAATTTCCCCAGAGGGTGGCAATTTTTTTTTTTCACAGCCCTCCAAAAGTCTTTCAGTGAGGTGGGGGTTATCAGATTTTATGGGGTCCAGTTTTCCTCCATAATTCTCTGACAAGCAAAAAAAACCCACAAAAAAAAGTTTCTCGGTTCTAAAGGGGGGGGGGGGCACAATGTATACTTTTCTTACAAAGGGGGGTACGGGTCGGGATTCCCCCCCCCCCCCTCAATCCGCCACTGGCCTTACCCATTTAAACGGGGTCATAGATCGGTTGTGCCATTCCCCCCCCCCCCCCCCCCCCACCTTCCCGTATATTCGCCATTGGTCTTACCAGTCCTACGGGAAAAGCAACAGAGCACAGAAACCAGTCTCTGAATGAGTGCATCTTCTTGGATTTAACTCCTACAATCTCGACGACATCCGCAACACAACAAGAGAAGAAGTAGAAGATCTGGAAGAACTGTAAACATAAAAAAAACATCAATTGACATTCGGATTTTCTTTTATCGAGTCATAATATTTTCTGGAAAGAAAGTTGTGACAAATTTAGGAACTATTTACGATTTAAAATCAAAATGAAAAACGTTCATGAAGTTTAATTACGAATGGAACTTGATATGGTCTTATTTACCAAGGGAAACTTCATCGGTATTAATCCTTATCTCCCTGTGAGCCCTGCAATTGTCATTACCCCCCAGCATAGCTAGGAAACCATAAGAAACCTGGGTCGAGAGGGACCTTGTCCAAAGATGTAAACACCAATCAAGGATTGAACCCAGGACCTCTCCTGTGAGACTCAAGAGCATTCATCAATATACCACATTGCTCCAATTAATTAATTGATTAATAATAATTGAAAAGTTTCATGCGACACAATAAGGTTTAATGTGTTTCATTGTTTTCTATGTCTTTTTGGAAAACGCATGAGGTAAAACAATGGAAAAGTAAATCTACAGTTTTATTTTCAAGTCCAATCAAAGCTAATCCAATACTTTACATTGCGTTATGTCATTCCCCAGCTGAAGTTGTCTCAGAACAGGACGATATAAGCTATCTTTAACACACGTATACAGTGGCGTATCAACGGGGGGCAGAGGGGGCACGTGCCCCGGGCGGCACTTGAAGGGGGGCGCAAAAAATGCAAAAGAGAGAAAGAAAAGGGGGGGGGGGAGAAATACAAGACAAAACGCATCAGAAATTGTGTTTTTTAGGGTTTGAAATGCAAAAATTTTCTATAGCTCGGTCCCTTTGCTTCCTCGCATAATTATGTTCAAAATCTATCTATGTTGCGCCCCTAATGGCGTTTTTAAAGTGTTAACCATTAATTGACTATAGTTGCTTTGCCCCCCTCCGCATAAGGGAGGAGCTTGTTCAATTTTGCGCCCCCTGATGTGCATAAAAAGCACTTTCAAAGTGTAGAACATTCCAAAGAAATCATAAATTTACCTTGCAATTGCCTTATTAATTCCTCAAATATATTTCTTCAGGGTTTTCATTCATTTTGGGCCCCCAAAATAGGAAATGTTCAAAATTTTAAAAAATATCTATTGCTAGGTCGCTGTATTCCCTTGGATTTTGAGGGGTTTTAAAGGGTAAAATACAATGAAGAAATTTCAATTTGAGGGGTGAAAGAAAAAAAAAATCTGCAGCTCGGTCGCGTTGCTCCCTTGCTTATACAATAACTCATCAAATTTGGGCTAACAACCCCAGGTTATGTGCATCAAAACTCATTAATTCCTAAAACGCAATTTCTAAATTAAAAACCTCATTAATCTGAGTTTTTGGGCATGGGGGGGGGGGGGGGGGGCGCAGATTTGATAGTTTGCCCCGGGCGCCAGAATACCTAGATACGCCACTGCTCGTATATCTGATATAGATCTCCTTCTACTTCTACAAGTACGTCGATTCTCGATAGGCCGTTTGCTATCTTGGAAATAATTTTTAATGTCACATCCGGTTGAAGGTGAATCCTTCTGTGAACACTTCCTTCCGTATTTGTTCCTTCAAGGGTTAGTCGTCACAACCAGTCGTGCACCTCCCTGCGTGTGGTCTGCGACGGATTTCGCAGAGAATCCTTGCGTCGCACGCATAGGTCTACGCGTTTTTCCAAGCACGAAGAAGCACGCAGGAGACGCAAGGAGGCTGTTGGACATGTCCAACAAACTCTGAGTGTGGCTACGTGTTTCCATGAACGCAGGTGACACGTGCAGCCATCGTACTTGCACGGGCTTCTTGCGAACATCGCAAGAGGTCTCACGAAGCCCATACGGAGCCATAACATATCGCGCGTCAGTTGCACGGGCTGTACGTTCACCTCAAGACTTCTTGCAGGTAATATTTATGAGGAGGGTGCAAGACGCGCAAGAGGAGATGCAAGGAGTGACACGGCCGGTTGTGACCATGCGAAACGAAGGACGTACGATCTGCAGGAGTTGGCCATCAGCCGATCGTAGTTGCGCAGACATACACGTGCAAAAACACGCACGATCAGTTGTGACCATAGCATTACATTAATTAGGATAAAATCAGTATGGAACAACGTCTTATACTGGCAAACCGAAAATTTGTCTCTGAAGAACGAGATTCAACGAATCACACAACAACGAAACTTCAGATCAGTTGATATTTCATATGATGATGGTATTTTTGCTTCTATCATTACTTTGAAAATTGGAACATTTTTCAAGCTTCAGACATTTTTGATTTTTTTTTCGGATTCATTTAACCTTTTGCGTGCCAAATTAGCCTATTGACCTGCCATGAGCGCCGATCGACAAGGACATTATAGGTAACAATTAACAATAGGATTAAATCAAGCTAAAACATTCCTCTTCAATAAGTGTGTAATTTTGTTGTTTTTGTTTTTGTTTTCATATTTTTTTCAAAACTATAAATTAAAGCGCATTCTTTATTTAACAATATAATTGGAATTTGTGCTGCAAGAAATAACAGGGCCTATCAACAAAATGTCACTAATGTGTTCTTACTGCCAAAGCTATTCGGCTATACGGTACTTTTTATACACACACACACACACACGCGCGCACATATATATATATATATATATATATATATATTATAATATATATATATATATATATATATATATATATAATATATATCAAGCTCAACATACAAAAAACAGAGAGGGCCAATTAGGAAAGGGCAGATGGGAGGCTAGTGAAAAGGAGCTAGAGAGAGAGGGAGAGAAAGAGAGAGAGAGAGAGAGAACCGAATACTTCATTGCAACAGGACAGGAAAGTATCATGATAAAGATAAATAAACAATGCGTGGTTATGCTGCAAAATACTTGCTTCATGTGCTAAGGAGATCGATGTATATACAGATCGAGCTCCTTGAAAATACTAGCTGTCACCTATCATACGTGTGCCGCTGCATGCAGCTGCACGGCGGTAGCATTATATTACACAACCTACAATGCATGCACAAACGAATACACGCCATGCACCACAATCCACGAAAAGCTAAAAATGTACACTGCTTACCCAGCACCACATTGTAAGAAATTTGGCGTCCCCACCATATCGATAGCTCGCTGGTCGCGACTCCGACTCATTCACACGACCATAAACATTTTCACAATAGTAATAATAAGAGGAGCAATAGTAAGTCAAAACCAATGCGTGGTAAATTTTACCACTCGAATAAGGAAGACCCATTTTGCAATAATTGTGGTATACGAATACCGTACTACATGTGACATGACAGCGCGTTTAATAGATAACAGCCAGCATGCAAACACACTAGCAGCCGACAATGACCTCATTATCATAGTCTAGTAGCAAGGGTCAACTATATGTTTTTGCTAGCTGGATTATGCAGTCTCGCTTTTCTTCCGCTATCAATTAATGGGTCCAAAATAGCTCAGTCTGCAGGTTTGTGATCATATATGGGCTACGGTCAGGCTGACAACCTTTTTTGTCAACATGGTCAATCGACTTAGATGGTCTAAGTAACTTTAAGGGGTCAATCTTATGGGTAAAATGGAGTGACTATTTCGGGACAAGCTCCCACACTAACAAGCATAGTACTTCGCGGGCTGATGTTAAACTTTTCATTATTAAGGGGGAACGTATCAAAGTGACCCTCCTGTTATAAGGTCTGATTAGTTTCGTGGCATTTAATTGACAAATATCTGAGATTTATATGTATTCGTAAACGTGAAGTAACACATAACGAGACTAAGATTGAAAAACGCATTTTTGTCCTTTGAAGTCCACGACACAGAAAATACAGAGGGCGCGCGAAACCGAAGTTCCACGTGCAGACGGTGAAAAGTGAATTTTGCCAGAATTCTCCAATCTCGCCCCCCCCCCCCCCCAAAAAAAAATCCAGAATTATTTACTTTCAAACAGTAAGGAAGTATTTGACTTTCAAAAAGTTACTGAACCTAACGTGATAATACCATGTGTGTGGAAAATGCCTCCCTGATAGAAAACTTTTCTACCCCATAACAGTAATCAATTGTATAACATACGCAGTGCATGAAGGAAATCCAATACTGGAAATCACTCAACCATATAAAAGAAAATGTTAAGAAAGCCCCCCTCTATACCAAATCATTGAATTACTCCGCATTTTCTAAATGGGCCATATGGTCTTGTGCCATTCGGTCATGCGGGTATTTTTTGTATCCATTATATACAGTTCAAGGCGTCTGTGAAGTTACCCAAATGTTTTAGGTAAAAATAACCATTGCATGTTTTATCTTTGTGCCTTAAAGGGGAAGTAAGCCCTGATTACAAGATGGTTTTAAAAGAAACAGAAATATTAAAGAAACAGATCAGTAGGTTTGAGAAAACTAAGTAAGAACTAAGTAAGTAACTAAGTAAGAAAGTTGTGACTTTTTGAAGTTGTAATCAATCAAACACAAATTGGCAAATTCGTGACGTATCTTGCCAGCTCCTTTCCCATTTGCCCTGTACCCGAAAAATCATTAATTTTTATTTTCTCTAAAGAAAATATTCAGTCATACATGAACCTTAGATATAATCATGGCTCATATGTTTTTTACACAAAACCTGTATGAAATAAATCTATTCCTTCATCAAAACTTAATAAAATGAAAATTTTTGAAATTTTCTGCGCTGAGCAAATGGGAGAAGAGCTCGCATGATACGTCACGGAGAGGCCAATTTGTGTTTGATTCATAACTTTGTCAATTTGTTTTTTATTCATAACTTTCTTATTTCTTCTCTGAACAAAAACAAACTCAAAACATTTTAGAAACATTCAGGCCAACAGATCATCATTGGAAAGTAATGTATTACTTTTTTTTCGAAGATAATAAAGATGTGGCTCTTAAAAAATACAAATTATTACAAATATCATATTTAGAGGAAAAAATGAATTAAAAAAAAGAAAGAAAAGGAATTTGCCCTGTTTCACTTGTGGAACGCCAGGAGCGTCAAGTCTGACAGACATGTGTGCTATACAAGAACCCACTATTATTACTATTAATTGTTTTTCATTGTATGTTTTGCTATCCCAAACACTTTAAGACAGATATATCTATAGTCAGTGCCCCCACAAAATATTTGACAGATATATAACATCTTAACTAATTATTACTCTGATCATTATCATCAATAAGATAATAAAGATGTGTCTATTAATGACTAAACCAATGGTCACTATACAATGGAGTACTGAATTTAAATAAGGCAGAAGCTGTGCTGAGCCTATTAAGTCAAAACTAAAAAGTAAACATAAAGAACAAATAGTGCATACAAGTACTAACTGACTATCATTAAAGACACTTTGATCGGGAAACAACTTTGATCTTTAAAACAAACCATGCAAGGAATAGATCTTCTAAATCTATTTCCAGTTCCAGTTCGTCATTGAAGGCCTGCTAAGGGGTAATCACAAAGCTAATCTTTAGGTTTGGGAGACAATTGGTCTCTTATTTGTCTTTATATATGTCAACAAATTATCACTTCATTTCCCCACTGATTGAGATTATGACAGCATACAGGTAATATGAAACTACCACTGAATGCCATGTCAGGCAGACCACACATGATAGTGTCTTCCATGATGTCCGGGAGGAGGAGGGGGCGATCATGGTTTCTTTTCTTTCTTTTTTTTTTTTTTTTTTTTTTTTTTTGTTAATACCTCCTGGGTTCGATGAGACCTCTACAATCCTTGATTACGGCAATGGTTGGTGACAGGGGGATGCAAGTAATGCATGTACCAAAACAACACTGCAAGTATTCTAGTTCTGGACGTTTGTAATTATTTTGTCCGTAAAACACCGTGTGCGTACCACCGAAGGAGTTCTGTGGTGCGTGCCCAGAACCAGGCGCGTAGCCATGGCGCGGTGGGGGCAGTCAACCCCCCCCCCCCCCAAACAAAAAAAAATAATTAAATCGCAAACTAAAAATAAAAAAAAAAAAGCGAGAGCGAAAAAGCGGGGGGGGGGGGGGGGGGGAGTGAGAGAAAAAAGCCTAAAAAGTTACTACGAACCGTTATTTCAAAATTTGCTTAAACGGCAAAGTTTTCGCGCTTCGAGCGGGAAGGGGGAAACTCCCCTTTATCTTTCTCTCAAATTTGCCAGAACGTCAAAGCTTTCGGGTTTCGCGCAGAAAGAGGGGGGGGGGGGACTCCCCCCCCCCCTCCCTGCGCGCCCACCCCAGTTACATACAGTGCAGTTTTGCGTCCAAATAATTGAAAAGTAGTCAGGGCGTCGAACTAACTTTCCGCCTAAAAAGTGCTACGAGCCGATATCTTTCTCTTAAATTTGCTCAAACGTCAAAGCTTTCGCGCTCCGCGCGGGAGGGGAGGGGGGTAACCCACCCCCCCCCCTGGGGAGTACGCTTCGAGTGCTCCCAACCGCCCCCCTAAAATTAAATCTTGGCTATGCGGTTGCCTAGAACCAAGGACGTGAAAGAGAGACGGTGCGAAGAGAGTGAATCAGTTGAACCCGCTGGGTACACGCACACGGGATTTTACGGCCAAAATAATTACAAACGTCTAGAACTAGACTACACTGCAAGCAGCTGCTTTTTTTTTAAAGTATTCTTTTATTCATTTCTTTTTTCAATGAAAACAACAGATATACAAAAAATGAAATATTACAATCATGAATAAAGTATAAATAGAAACTTTTACAATTTACAAGTAAATCTATACCTATATGGAAAAATGTATACATTCATGGAAGAACAAAGAATTTAAACATACATGTATTTGTAATTCACTTAAGATCTCAGCTCACTTGAAATTATACAGATATACAACTGAATATATACCTTTACGTTATCTGGAAAAACAATGTTTACATTCATGGACGAACAAAGAATTTATACAACTGAAAATATACCTTAAATATAACTGTTCCTTTTATATGTTATTTTTTCACTGAAAGAAAATTTTATAAAAGATAAAAAGGAGATAGAAAGAAAAAAAAAGGAAAAATAAAATATGAGAGGGAGAGGAAAAAAGAGAGACAGACACAACCGCACATCCCAACACAATACCTCACCCCTTCCATAATAATCTAATGTAACATTTTGAATTGGAATTCCCTAAGCTTACTATTTAAAGTACATTTCTCTGGTCTAAGGAAAATGTTTTCAGTGTCTCTAATAGACAAATCAAAGTTGTATATAATCTTTTCGAAACAATTTCACTTAAGGGGACAATTTAATCTGCGAGCCAAAATAAAATTCCTTCCCTATCTAATTCCTTCTTCTTTTTATATGTTATATGCATTTGCCTTTTCCAACTAAAGGGAATTTTCTCAAATGTGTGTTTTACCTGCAATATATTCCATGAACTAAGACCTCTACTAGTAAAATATGAGCTGCATCGCAACCGGTGATCAAGGTATTTTACTCTTTCACTGCCGATGTCACATAATGTGACAGATAGACTTGTCATTTTCATTCACCAATAAATATTGCTCGACCACAGGAAAGGTATATGGTGGTCAATGTATATCAAAATTTTGAGCATTTTATGTATTCTAAATATATGATTACAATCATATGCTACCATAGAAATTTTCAGAGAAAGTTGCAAATTTTTAAAAAGATATTACCTTATTTCAACATTAAACAATAGTAAATATAAAATGAGAAACCAAAAAATAATGGACCCAAAAAAAAAAAAAAATTCAGATGTATTTTCAATAATTCTTATATGCATAAAGTTGGGTAAAGTAATAATGTTTGGTATCATAAGAAATGATTTAAATTCCTACGAGTTTCATACACAATATTTTGTAAATAATAGATGGTTAATGAAGTGCAGTCATTTGAAAAGTAAGCACTGATCACATTTTGGTAAAATTTTGAAGAGAGCTAAACCCCTTGGCACAGTAAGAATTAATACACCCCCCCCCCAAAAAAAAACACAAAACAACAACAACAACAACAAAAAAAAAACCGCCCGAAATCTGAAGAACGCCATCTATACGCCATGGCGAAAGAAACAAGGAACTAAAGGCACATGCACTGAACTCTGCACTACGTATAGTGTAGAATTCAGTGGGCACACATGAGTAATTCATCCGCGATGGTGCATTCTGGACAGGCGTCAGGAAGATGATGTTATCATAATTGATTTTTAAAAATTCATATAAATTAGAGAAAGTTGTCAGTTGTTGAGATATAAACGGTGAAATGATTTTGGAGTCATACTCTTTTCAGAATTTGGGGGAGTTTCCCCCCTCGATCACGCGCGAAGTGCGAAAGCTCTGACGTTTTATAGCAAATTTGAGAGAAAGATAACGGCTCGTAGCACCTTTTTTTAAAGGCGGAAAGTTAGTTCCACGCCCTGACTTCTTTTCAATTATTCGGACGCAATATTGCACTGTAGGTAACAGAGGTGTGTGCAGTGAGGGATAGTTATTCTCCCCTTCCCGCGCGAAGCGCGAAAACTTTGACGTTTTAGCAAATTTTGATTGAAAGATAACGGCTCGTAGCGCCTTTTTATGCCTTTTCTCTCATTTCCCCCGCTTTTTCGCTCTCGCTTTTTATTTATTTTTATTAGGGGCTGAATAGGGGAGCCATGGCCACCTTGTGCCCCCGGCTACGCCTATGGGAGAAGGAGAAGAAAAATGAATTATTCATCCTACTATTACGTAAGGCGTAAAATCGTTAACAAATTTAAGTTCAACAGAGAGTAGATTCAGATTACTAAAACTCATATGTGGAAAGAGAGGCAGTTAGAAAATGAAAGAGAGCTGAGAGAGAGGTGGACGGAGAATACGAAAGATGATACGGAAGAGGAGAAAGGAAGAGAACAGAAGGAGAAGGGGAGGAGGAGAAGACATGAGAACTAACAAACAGACAAAGAGAAATGTACATAAATATAAGACAATCTGTTGTATATTATAATATAACATAACAATGATGACATATTGATAATGCTGGAACCTCACATACTTATATTTTATCAGCCCCATAGTAAACAAAAGTCAATAAAACTTCATTTTTGAAATTCCTATGAACTGATGAAATTTAAAATTGATAATTAATCCACCGGCGTAAATCCGGTTCAAGGAGTGGGTGGGGGGGGGGGGGTATGATCGCAATATTGAGCGGAAATTTCCAAAGTTTGAGGGCACCGATAATCAAGGGCTATTTCGGGGGGGGGGGAAGGACACTACAAGGGGGAAAATATATCATCTCTAAACATTGGCATATATACCCTACACTGGGATTACATTTATAGGGATTTCAATTATGTTTCTCTCTTACATGCTCTAATATAATTTACTTAAGCATCAAAGTTTGCAGTTGGGTATGATGACGCATATATTAATATGCGAGCGAGCGAAGCGAGTGAGCAATTTCTTAAGATCTGTGAGGCTGCATGGTGATCAATAACATCTTATAAAGAGGAAAACCCCATTTCTGAAAGGTTTTTAAACACAGTCTCGGAATAAGAGACCGAAAAGACCTCTTATAAGTAACATAAGTATATCAAATATTAATGTGAGCGAGCGTAGCGAGCGAGCCTTGACGAACTTAAAGTTGCAGTAAATCGCTATAAATTAGGGGCACAAATTATGGAGGAAGAAAAAAGGGACCCTTATCAAGAACGAAAATGACACTTATCAGAAAAGAAAAGGAGCAGGAATGTGTCATGTTAAAAAGAGCAATTATCGGAGGATGAAACATGTGATATTTTGTTCTACATGAATATTGGCACTTTACCAGAGGTGAAAAGGGCACTTACCAGAATGGAAAATGGGCGCTTTTTATATAGGAAGAGGGGCTCTTATCAGAAGGAATAAGTGAACTTCTTAGAAAGAAAAGGAGCCCGTGTCAAAATGAATTAAGGGGAACTTATCCGAGGTGTAAAGCAGCACTCATGTGGCACTCTGACACTTGTCAGAGATGACAAGTGTCTGTTAGCAGAACGGGCACCTCGAGAAGGCTCCTCGTGTCCTCAGCATGACGTGAAAATATCTGAACTCGTTTTCAAATGAGGTACGTGCCCTTATAAATAGGGCCCGTGTGCTGTAGTAGTCATCTTTTCAAAGGGTGAAGAACAAGTGTTGAAATAAACAATGAATCCCCTTTCTTCTTAGGAAATTGTCATCAAATTCCAAAAATGATTAAGTTCTTGGTTGTGAAGCGTACCTTCATGGACACTATGCACAGACTGAAATTCTTCCAAGGATATTTCCATGAACATTCAGTTACACTGGTAAACATCATCTACTGCGCATATTATACTTTAATGGGTTAAAGAATACAGGTGTTAAAGATCAGGCAATATTGCTTCACAAGCTTCAGTATTACTTTTCACTCTATAATGTTTTAGTATTTGAAAGAGAAACGGAAAGCATATTCCATTTACCAAGCATGGTTTTCTTTAAGCCTGAATTATACTAATTAAGATGTGCAACCTTGACATAACAAGCCACGAGACGGGTTTCGTGATTACAAGTCATTTTTACACGAACAGTAGTATAGGGAGGGGATCTTCAGAGAAGATTCTTGAAGGGAGGGAACCCTCCTCGACTTGTACTTCATTATTATTAATAGAATTCTAATTATACTTCATGGTATTTGTATAATTTAGGAATTCTATTACATAACATTCGTACAAGTCTTCAGAGGGTTAGCATATCGTTCAAAGCCAAATCACGAAAACTGTCGCGTAAAAGTTTTATGAAAGACCAAGAAATGTAACTTTCAATCATAATTATGACTGTTTTAACAAACACATATACTCAAAGCCATAAAGCTTCCCTAACAAGCAAGGAGATAAAGATTTTCTCACTGAAATGCAATAACATACCTTTATGAACAATATATTGTACCATAAAGGAATGGAGCTTAATATAAAAGCATACATAAAATAAATTATTTTGCTACAAGGCCCACATGGATTTCTTAGATATCATATCGATCACGAAAGTGCCACTAAATTTTTGTGGCACAATGATGTTGAAGCTATGAGCATGCTAAATAACTGAGGAGCTTTCCGTCTAGCATGAATTCATGAAGATGGACTTCTTTGAATGGTGGAAAACAAAAAATTGTCATTCTTTAGATTGTTATCGACATGGTCCTCATGAGACATAAATTTGCGTGGTCGATATTCTTCATGATTAATACTGAATAAGGTTCACTGTTGGCTAGGTAGAAAAATACCTCACACCTCGTTCTCAATAGGAAGGGCTTGGAGCATTTGATAGAGATGAGGGTAACATTAAACTCGACCATTGATATTACAAACATTAAGTGTAAAAACAGAAGTCGAAACGTGATACAATACACCTGAAGTTTAAGTTGTTATTTTCATAATAAATATCTCATAACCTAGAAATACTGCTTGACTGATTGAATGAATTGGCTTATAATGTAAACTATTACTGAGTCATGTGACACAAATATTACATGCACACCAAATGCACGTTTTGACTAAAATGAGCTTAATCTGATGTTCAAAACAGACAACTGGCGTGGCAAGTTGATGTGAAACCGTTCACGTATCTACACTGATACCTTATCTTATGTGATGGTTAATAACCCTTTCATTTATCTAATTTCAAAAAAGAGTTGTTTTTTTCCCCAACAGATAAATGAGAGTGGTCGGCTATATACAGTCATGATTAAAGGACTGACTTTACCCAAATTCTGATTGAAATGTTTGAGAATTTTTCTTAAACGGAAGGACTAAGGTGTGTGTGTATAATTATAAACCCAGCATGGTTATTACGTGCTGTCTCATCACGAGATAACAATTAAGAAAAGATAACAATGAAGACTTTTTTTTTTTTTAACACCAGCTATCGTTCATTGATAGTGCCAATAAAAAAGCTTTGACATATGCTTATGGATCTGTCCAGTCTGTATTTATATTGAACTGCACATAGTACCAAGATTGAGAAGCTGCTTTAGGCTTGACTCGAAACAAACTGTAAAAGGATTGTGAGATTACATTGGGATCCTGAAAACTAATTTAGGAATGTCAATTACAAATAAAATGATAGGTCATTAACTAAACACTTCGTATAGCCAATGATGTGGTTGCCACAACGCAAGCCTTATTAAGTGAGACTAACTGTCTTCAGACTGTACTGCGCAGGACTCTATTATGAGGACAAAACTGAAGGAAAACATACACTTTCAATTAACTTCATTCAAAACATGAAAATTCATTTTAATGCGGGAAAACGCCATTTCAAACAGTTTGTGTAATAGCAGACTAGTAGATGATTCATTCATGAATGGCAGGTTATATCATGCTTAAATCACAAGCACATTTCCCGACATATGATGTAGTGTCTGGAATCACACCTATCTTGATTGGACAGATAGCCCAATACCGCACTAAAAGCAGTGTGACTGTAGAGAAATAAGTTCCAAAGATGAAAAAGGGAAATTCCATCATCAGTGGAAAAAAATGTGGGCATCTGCTCAACTTCATGACTTGTCAGAATTCTTATGAATAATATGAAATATCAACAAGCACTGAATTCCAATGCTTTGATATTCAAATTAACACCAACACATCTCAAGAAATGAATTGTAAAAAAATTCCTGCAAAGTGCATCCATTATTTTGTTCTTTGCATTACATGCAGGTTGATTGAATGTTTCTCAACAGCGGCTTGAATAAAAACAGTGATTAATAAGCATTGCTAGCCGACATTTCATTGATATAAATCACTGGTATGTTTAACACTGAAGTGCTTTATTTTCGGTTAATTCGAAAAGATAATGAGATATCTTGCAAAAATGTTGAACGATGTGATGCTAAGTCCGAGGGACTTGCAAGCGCACCCATTTGAAGACGAAATTATTTAGGATTGTCACTTATCTTGCAATAAAGAAAGCTTATCTGATTCACGTTCTTGAATGCCCTAAAAAGGCGTGCATTCTAACGGAAATTAACAATATATACAAAAGTTCGAGATGTGATATACTTCTAATCAAATGAACATCACAAAATCATATCCTAGATTCTTTAATCACCTTTATTACGAATAGAGGTATAATAATATTGATACATGTAGTTCCATAACTAAAGCTCTCGGCTGCATTAAGGCAAATTGCCAATAAATTGAAGACAAGGTTTCTTCGAAACTGGCGGTAATTCTTTGAAGCATCTTGCTTCTCTGACATATTTCAGGTCCTGCTTCTGCTTGGTACTGCAGTCAAACTCAACTTATGGACATTGTTGTTGTATATAGGGGCAATCATGGCTAGCGGAAGATTTATCATGTTCCTCCTGAGCTTTTGACTCTGTACATATATGTAGGAAAGCAGCAAGATTTTCCTACTCAGAGATCCTGATCTCCTGAAATATTTATGATTTATAAACATAGAAAGGTGGAGAAGAATAAATGCAAGAAATAATTTCTAAGTTCAGTAACTGACTCATTATTATTATAATTATAATAATGGAGGGGGAACTGACTTCCCTATATCGATCGCCTTTCCCTTTTTCCAGGAGAAAAATAATGAAGAAAAAACTGCTCAAAGAGCTAGGTTGATAAGAATGTACAAAATGACATTCATGGTGTCTAATCAGACATCAGAAGACGAAATAATTCCTCTCTACAGGTTCGAGTGTTACTTTGATGTTATTGTTGTGCTAAAATAAGAGTGAAAATGGGAGGCGAATGAAAATTCAGCTGGCGGAGGATGGTAATGTACTAGGCTGATCCCACTAAAGCGGGTAATACTATAATAGCTGCCATAAAAACAGTAATATTGGCAACAAGTATCGTGGCCATTTCGGCCTACTTGACAACGTGATTTCCGAACATAAAAAGGCTTGAAACTAAGCTATACAGGACCATTACCAACTGAATTCAGACGACACTGAAGTGTACGTAAAAATACCGTAAAAACACTCGTACGTGAAAAAAGGATAATTGCATTAATTTTCTATAGTTATGCCAAAGGGTTTGACTCAGAATTACATTCTTGAGACTCCTATGTTTTGCAACAACATCCTCCTTGAACAAAGATAGAAAGAGTAATTTTCTCCTGTTGCCAAAAAGACTCAGACTCTCATACATAGTACTTAACTATGAGGTATGGGGGAGCTGCCTTTCTTGGTAAAAGCTCCTCCCAGATCGCAGGGAATCTGGAAAAAGCACCGCTACTACGTTTGCCAGTGTAACTTTGTTGATGCTCTCAATCCTCCTAAACTTAGAAGTGGAGGGAAAGTTATACATAAGATAAGTCTAGGTCAACAACAGCCTAGCTTCTATACTGTGCTCTCACATGAGTCACATAATTTTCTTCCAAAAGGAAAAAACACTAAAGATTATGTCCACTCAGGGATCATAAATGTATAGATGTTCGAGCTTGAGATTATTGCAGCAACCAGGCCATATCCTAAGCATCAGTAAAATTTTCAGGAAGAAATTCACCTTCCTCCTGGTTAAATATACGACTCAGCAAAGCTGAAGGCGCCGCATGCTTCGCATGTCAGCTATATAAACGCAATATGTAGAAAACAAGTCCACAAAACTACCACTCAGGGAAATAGGCCGCATACTTCGTATGTCGGCTATACACAATTTGTGGAAAAACACGTCCACAAAATGGAAAACTTGCTTGACGACTACTCAGAGAAGCAGGCCGCATACTTCGTATGTCGGCTATACACAATTTGTGGAAGACACGTCCAGAAAATGGAAAACTTGCTCGAAGACTTCTCAGGGAAGCAGGCCGCACACTACGTATGTCGGCTATATACACAATTTGTGGAACACGTCCTACAAATTGGAATACTGAACCAAAGCTGGTTCAGCAAGGCTGCTACACCAGACTTCAAGAACCTCAGCTCTCCGGGCTGCTGGTGGTTGCTGCAACTGTAAGCCGGTATAGGTAGACGGGTACTCTGCTGTCCTGAAGTTAATGCTGGACTACTGCTCACTGCCGTGACACACAGGAAAAGATGACTACTACAGTACACGGGCCCTATTTATAAGGGCACATACCTCATTTGAATTTCAAATTGCTTTGAATTTCTTTTGTGTGTTCTCACTGCCTAGCACCTGGGAATATGCTAACCCTCTGAAGACTTGTACGAATGTTATGTAATAGAATACCATGTTTTATTAGGCCTACATTTTGCATTAACTGTGCATTAAAGAGGCGGGGATATAATGCCCATTTGTACCAATGGAAAACACGTTAGTAATGGACATGGATGAGAGATTTTGATAATTATAAAATCGGAAATATCGGGACATTCAAATCCTATCTGGCATTTTAATTGCATTTTTAAGGAGGAATTCTTACTACTTTAGCAGTCTTTTATATTAATTTTATCAATTTTATCAATAACTGATTGATAAAGAAATTATTTCTTCCTTGAAAAGTAGGGGGGGGGGTATATATACCCCCATCCCCCCGGGAATGACGCCAGTGATTAAATCTATTCTAACATGCGAGATATGTATATTGCAATAATCGATTTCTTTATAATTCGATGCGCTTAAAAGAAAAACCCTAGCTTTCATTCAGAAGGAGCAGTGGAAATTAAAGATATTATAAACTTACTAATGTTATGACAAATTTCATTTGACTATACGAACACTAATTATTTAAAGATTCTAAATACATGTGATGATAGTTATATTGCCTGCCAACATCTCATTTAAAGTAATAGGCGGGTAGGCGGCGGGTAAGGAAGGGAATTGGGCTATTTCTGTGTCTCTCTGTCCTATATCTCAAGTTCACAAATTTGTGAGTGCTTCTGGTAACAGGTGGTGGAGCTTGGACGAAGGGTCAAGCATTGATTCTGCATAAGACACACAGAGACTGTTCCTCGATCCTGTCGCTGAGAGTCGTAAGGTTTAGCTTAACGGTAGCTTCTGAGTAGAAAGTGTAATTCCTCCCAAAGCTTAAGATAATTCGACGAGCATGTTTCTGGACACGCTCGAGTGAATCGTTGTGCTGATTACTGATACCGCCAGGCTAGACAGGAACGGAATATTCCAAGACAGGTCGAACAAGGCTCAGGTAGATCATTAGATAGTCACGCGATCAGCGTAAGGTAGACCATAGTGTTTGAACAGACCTGTTCACAAATATATTCAAATTTTATGCATACTTTTAAAACAAAGGTCTTTCTTGACAACCTGAAACTTTCCAGAGGCTTTCAGACATAGCAACAAGCCCGGGGGGGGGGCACTCAGGTATGTTGGTGTACACATGCATGTCCATGGATTTAAAAAATGCCCCCTAAACAAGTTTCATACTTTGGTGAAAAGACGCCCCTTAACAAGGATTTCGCGTGCTTTTTTTCGTAAAAATTACCCCTTAACGAGGATTTCGCGTGTTTTTTCATAAAAACTACCCCCCTAAACAGGTTTGATTCAAATATTACCCCCTAAACAAGTTTGTCTTAAATATTACTCCCTAAAAAAACTTAACTTAACCAACATAAAAACTACACCACTTGAATTCAATATCACCTTTTGCAAACTGACATATTCTTCACCTTTGGTGGATAAATTCTTCACACAAGGCAAACAAAATAAACTGCACATATAGGAACTGCTGTTGGTTAAATTACAAATGTTATTGTTTACTTCAATTATGTAGGACAGATTTCAAACTGTGTACTCCGTTAGGTTTAATACACGATCATCATTTGCTTACTTTTGAAAAAAGAACAACTTTTGTAATTTACTTCCAGAGAAATAAACTGTATCGGCAAGAAATCCATGCACAATAATCACACACATAAAGCCATTTAACAACTCCCTAGTTCCTGTAATTGAGATCAAACACCCGTTTTTCTGCGCACGCCACCGTTCAAAGGGCGTTCAAGTTCCTGAAAATCGGACTAAAAAATTTATTTTTTGTTCGTACCATTGCCGCCGGAATGAAAATGACCCCCTAAACGCGTTTGGCCGCATTCCGTTCAGCACCCCCTTTTTGTTGAAAATCGGCGTTTTCGGACAAGAGTTTATACTTGGAGTTGAGATGCCGGGGTGGAAGTACGACTTCCTATCAGTGTCAAGTCATCGACATACTTGTAGCAGCGTACGGTGTCATTTGCAGGAGTTAGATCCTCCTGGTTAATTGCATCGTTGATCACAGCTGAGAACACCACAGGGCCAAGTTGTTTTTCTTTCCCTGCGGTACACCTGAGGTGAGAGGAAAGGGTTCCAACAGGATGCCTGTGTACTTCACCTGCTGTTGCCGATTACAAAGGAAATCAGCTATACAAGTTAAGAGGCGACTCCCATGCTGACGAGTTAGTTTGCAGGCACAAACCCTGGTCAGTCGTAAAAGAGTGTCTGCACTACAAGACTACCATAGGCCAAGTACTATATCGGCTCTTGACACGACCAATAGGTAGCTGGGCTAGGCTTCTCCCAAGACAAAATGATTTTCTGATAAAGTGTCAAATTGGGGTCTGTGCTTGCAGACTACTGACAAGTTTCCCAATAGCAACTGAACGGTCAACAAGGTCGAAGGCTCAAAAGCCTTCGACCTTGTAGAACAGGGGTCCATCGGTTTTGATTTTATGTTATGTCACATTATTTTTGTAACTTCCGATCCTGCATACTATGTAGCATGAATATACTACGTGTTATTAACCCTTTCAGGACAGGAATTATTTAAGGGTTAAATTGATCACATTATGTTCTTCAAATTGGCAACAATAATATTTTTCTTTTAGTGCTACATGGTGCTAATAAGGTGTAATGTCTTTGAAAACAATATATATGGTTACTAATTTTGTCGAAAAGTTAAAAAAATTGCCAATTTTGATAAATAACAATAATTTTGAACCTCTCAATGTGTTGCCAATTTAGGGATTTTAAAGCTTATTCTCATTTTTAAAATTCCTGGCATCAAACGCAATATGGTCATAAAACAAAAATGAACATAGTGTGTGCAGATATTTTTGCTCTTTCTACTCATGCATCTGGTATATTTTTTGGAGCTCTGAATCAAAAGTTATTAAGCCAAACCACAAAATGTGGTCAATTGTCTCGAAAGGGTTAAAAGAAATATACGAAGAAGGTTAAAGAATTCCAATGGTTTGGCATGTTCTGTCTCTGGACCCTAAGCGTAAAGAGCCTGTCTTGGACGAGTTGAACAGGGAAGTCTACATGGTCTGAGCAGCATTTGTATTAGAATTCTGAATAGATATTTCAAATAAAAATTCTTCTGAAATTCATTAAAAGAATATATTACATTTGTCAAATAAAACTATGGCTGCTTTGGACAAACTCAATGTATACTTTGTTTTTCTTTTGATTTTGAAAAGAAAAATAATTTAAAGACTGCATAAATTGTTAAAGTATATCACACCTGAATGTTTCGTTTCAGATCATGTAATATATAAAACATGTAATGTATAACCAAACCTTACCAAAAATTTTCAGTGCCTAAACTAGCTCATTATGTGGGGAATAGACATTGAAGTAAAAACCCATCTCAAAATCCAGGGTGTACCGAAACTTTTGACCAGCAGTGTATGTAAAATTAATATAGAAATAGAAATAGCAAATTATATTCACCTAAACAGGTTCCATGAAGAAATAGTTTGTTTTTTTAATAATATATTGCAACTTTAAAATTACAAGTCAAGTCATATCTTAACAACAACAACAAAAAGATTGCATACACGATGATTACACCTTGAGGAAAACCATAGAAGAGCAAATCAAACTCAACACATATATTAGTACACTTCTACACAAGAATACAATGTATAACCATGGACCCTACTACAGATGGACTAATAATGGGGGTCTTTCTTTGATCACATCATGACGGCCGCCACCTGATAATGTGTATGTTGATGAGCACATTCATTTGTCGCGACAGTGCTGATTACGTAATCACAAATCGTCACAGACAAAACAACCTTTTACCTTTCTTCGAATTCATTTCGCTGAAGTGTAATTTCAGGAAATGTATTGTGATTTAAGACCAGTTAGAGGAGCAGCGAACCCCAAATTATGACAATTTGTATGATATGAGATTGATTATTACAGAAATGGACACTTGCGGACATCCATCTGACCTTGCCTAACTTTGAAAAATACATATCGTCTACTGTCATATTACCTCATATTCCTGGAAATGGATCGGATAAGTTTCAAAATGAAGTTTAAAATCATTATGTTACAGCCAAATTTACAGGTCTCTCTTGTAAACTACTTCTAATTCCTATTGAAAAATGCATACATGATAATTTTCATTTGTACGCCACAACTGCAAATACATTTCCACGATTTATTTTCTTCTGCACCTGCAATTTGTAGATTTCTCAAGGCACAGTTCTGGTTCTTTTGTGGCTGATTGGCGGCGGTCGTGTTGAGATCAAAGTTGGGAAGCATGCTTGGAATGTCATTGTCATGCTTTTGAAAGAGTCGGGTGCATGAATTCATTATGATACCAATCAATGTCCATCTGTAGTAGGGTCCATGGTATAACCCTGATAAACCTAAACCACTTGTAAATAATTTACAAAAACAAGTAAAATGAAAAGAAATTGCATTTTGATAAATGTGTGTAGACAATGACTGCTACAAATTCAGCCGAGACTTATAAACCAACTACATGTACAGCCCTGGAAAAAATCATTTGACCAGCTCCTTTTAAAGGCCTATATGGCAAGTGATGGCTATATCAGTAATTGAATTTTCAGAATAATTTCTACTAGCTAACTCATAATGAGTAGATGACTACTCCCCAAAACAATTAGCTCGTGCAGTAACTAACCTCTCGGACAATTACCGCCAGAGTAATTGCCGCCAGAGTAATTACCCCTAGGACAATTAACCCCGGAAAGTTCAGAACAACTAACAGAATGTAAATATCCCAGAGGCTAACTATCCTCATGGATATTCTCCAGGGGTGGGGCCGTGGGGGTTTTGGAAAAATGTCCTGACTGAAGTGGTCTGGGAATAATATTAATGTCCAGGAGGTATGCCTGATTGTCTGGTAAAGCCATGTTCATTCATCTAGAGGCAGTTTGTTCAGTTCTTGGTAGAAAATTGCTCTATTTAATGATAGAAGCCATGCCTTGTGGCATGCTGTCCCCAAGATGTTCCATATTTTCTCCTCACGGTAGCTCATTCATGCTGCAAGAATGTTTTCTTGTTTCATAGAAATTAATTTTCTAACACCTTTAATTTGTATGTCACACACAATGGTCTCAGCAGAATAATGAGCAGGCCATGGTGACCAAGAGAAGTAACACTTGAAATTTATTCTCTCAGACATTTATAGTCTATTAGGTGGTCCAAAAACTCTTTCTCATAGGAAAAAAAAGGGGGTGTGGTAATTTTCTGGGGAAATTTGTCTGGAATAATTCTCCTGGCTGTAGTAGTCCTAGTGGTAACTAGAAACAGAGGCCTAGTACCATCACTCAAATATTGACAAATACTGTGAAATTTCAAATACAATTCAAAATGCACTGAAAAAATACATTTCAAACATTGTCCCTATTCTCAACCCAGTTGTTCCTTTCAGCCAGTTTGTAATTAGTACATAGTACAAATGACCCTGACATGACCCCGAATTGCACAACCATCAGTTTTTGTACATGTGCTACTTGTTAAACAACTAAAGCCATACTGGTACATGCATCATAGTGAGTGCACATTATGGAAGCGTAGAAAGGTCAATTGTACAAATGACCTTTATCTTCACATGCGCAAATTTTTATTAAGAATTGGCTTATTTATCTCATGTTATAGTTCCTGTGTCAGGTGCACACATGTATATTTAAATGATCTAGGTCATTGGCCAATAGTTGTAGTCATAGACCACAGTTCGATTCATAAGCTCCACCTCTTCTTCGCTCCATCCCACCAGATCCTTTGACACGATTCCCATCTTCCTAGAGATAAGGTCTCTCAGATCACGAACCTTCTTTGATGCTGAAGAACCCATTTTTGTGTAGCAACTGATGGGGACAGAGAGCGCACGGAAACAATGCTTGTAACAATCAAACGCCCTCTGGCTCTCGTTCTTTGCAACATATGAATCACCCATCGTTTCCAGAGTCTCCGCAATCTCCACATTCCACTTCATGTTCTTAAGCACCCGTTGTCGCATCTCAAGACAATACTGGAGGATTTTCAAGGCATCGTCACAATCGCCAACCCGAAGTGCTGCCCAACCTTCAGACTGCAGGGCACGTGCTGTGTTGAGATGTTCACCTAGGATAGGCAATGCCATCCCAAACCCCTTCTTGAACATTTGACGTGCTCTGGCAATGTCGCCGGTTTTCGCAACGATCTTGGCCTCATCAAAGAGGAGGCAATATTCCAGGATGTTCTTAGTCTTGAGGCGTTCTTGTACTTGCCAACTCTTTTTTATGTAGTGCTTGGCACCCTGTAGACCTCACCTTTACAGTCATACAGGATTGTGGCAACGTAGCAATAGCAGATGAGTAGAGTTGAACAAGGCTGTGTGCACAACCTACAAGGGACAAATGAGGATGAAATGAATTGTTAAACAAATGCAGTACACTTTGTGTACATGTACATGTACAAGACTTGATTAGCATTTTCATGATTTTTTTCTGGTCCTTTTTAAAATATTTCTTACATGCTGATATAGCATACTTCAATAACACCATTTTTGGTGATGTTCATGCATAATATGTACAGTTGAAGTTCTAGTTCACTAAAAAGTGATGTCAATTATTTGCAGGGACCTAAGAATTAACTGAGAAGAGGTATGCTTCACACAGAAGTAAACCAAAATTTCTCACAAAATAAGAGAAAAATGTCATCACTAGATTGTTGAAGTTAATTTTTCAAGGTTTTGTGAAAAATGGTATAGACTGCAAAGTACTGTGAATTCCCAGAAGGAGAAAAGACCAATGTCAGACCAGTCGTACACAAGTTGCAGGACTCTTCCTACTGGGACAATCCCCTGCAACTTTGAACTTTGACTACTTGAAATTTCATTTTTTCAAATTTTACCCTTTCAAATTGTTATATCTAATCCTAGTTGAATTTCTCAAAAATTAATTTTGACATGGTCAAGCCCAAATGTGTGCAGTGGCTTTATTGACAATTCAGCTATTAACCCTTTCAAGACAATTGACCACATTTTGTGGTTTGGCTCAATAACTTTTGATCCAGAGCTCTAAAAAATATACCAGATGCATGAGTAGAAAGAGCAAAATTTTCTGCACACACTATGTCCATTTTTATTGCATGACCATATTGTGTTTGATGCCAGGAATTTCAAAAACAAGAATAAGCTTTGAGATCCTTAAATTGGCAACACATTGAGAGGTTTAAAATCATTGTTTTTCATAAAAATTGGCAATTTCTTTCAACTATTCAACAAATTTCTTACCATGTATATTGTTTTCAAAGACATAACACCTTATTTGAACCATAGAGCAATAAAAGAAAACTATTATTGTTGCCAATTTGATTTGGAGAACAAAATGTGATCAATTTAGTCCTTAAATAATTCTTGTCTTGAAAGGGTTAATATTCCATTCATTTGTGCGGTTGTGTTGTAGTCGAGTGGTTAATCACTTGATGGGGAATGCAAAGATAGTGAGTTCAATAAAAGCCATGCACCACAAAATCACCAAAATGTCGCACTGTGTGATTTTCAGTTAGAGCTCAATCAATGTGTTTTTGGTTGGCATGGTCAAATTTTAGTTTTGGATATTTCCTGAAAGAGTATACTTTTTTTCTAAGTAATCTAAAAGTCTGGAGACACTAAACAATCTAAAAGTGCTATATCTGACAGTTATTTATTAGACTTATGTGTGTCTTCTCTGGATTTTGTTGTATTACTTTTCTTTTTTATGACCCTGAATACTTGTCTCATTTTGATCTCCCATAACTTTTAAAGAGAGTAAGTTCTTGCATTGATACTTGTGCACTATGATAAACAGGTTATGCCTAATTAGTATGCCAAGTTTTGGGACAATCTGATAATCCCTTCATAGAAATTTTTGTTGAGTTCTAATCCTCCTTTTGTCACCTTAGTACAACACCTTGCAAGTCAGAGTGCTTCAATAGACTGCAAACTTTAAACCCTTATTTCTCAGAAGTAACATTCTGAGGGACTGTGCATTCTACTCTTTGTACAGTGAGTTAGGAACATCCAATGCTAATGAGTTATATATCATTTCAAAGCTGAGAATCTCCTCTTTCAGAATCAGACCTTAACTAAAAATTCATATCTGGTGACTTTTTGGTGGTTTTGTGGTGCCTGGTCACAGATATTGTCCTTGAGGAAGACACTTTATTTACATTGTTCCTCTCAACCCAGGAGTCAAATAGATACCCAGTAGGAAGTGATCGTCAGTGTGATTGAATTACCATGTCCGTGCCTGTAATTAATAATAATAATAATAATAATAATAGCGCATTCTGTGAATACTTCAATGCGTTTTACAATTTTATTTTATTATTACCCCTGGTCAATGGATTTCAAGCCTGCACACAATTGTGCAATGTAGATTAATGTCTTGCCAAAGGACGTTAGTGCCGCGGCTGGATTCAAACCCAGAACCATGTGATCCACAGTCCAGTGATGTATCCAGTGGATTGAAGAATGTGCACTGTAAAGGGGTGGATCAACAGTGATCAATCAACAGTGAATCCAGTGACTAGGATACTATATACTATAAACTTTGTGTTTGGTTATGTTGTAACTCGTCAGGCACTTTATAAGAAACAGTTATCATTATTGTTATTATTATTACCTTTCAATGATATCCAGAGCTTGGAATATACATCTCAGGGCCTCCTCTTTACATCCCATGTTATGGTAAACTGTAGCCATGCAGTAGTAGTTCTGCCCTATGTTAAGATGGTCCTTCCACAGTCTCTTTTGAATAAGTATGCTCTCTTCATGGCAGGCTATGCCTTCTTTGCAGTTACCTGTATTGAAAGGGTGTGGACAGATATGTAATGAAAGATGCATTCTTTATAATCACCAGTAATTGGGCTTTGATATGACTTGATTTGATATGATATGTTTCCCTTTAATTAATAATACCAAGATATACATTAACATACCTGTATTGAAAGGATTAGGGCAGAGGTGAAAAAAATGTAACAAAAGATGTGTTCTTTAAACCTTTACAATCACTGTAATGAGCTTATTTAGAACTCCTCATGATGGGGAGGGGGGGGGGGGGGTCTGATCTCTGTCGAGATATGACCAAATGCATTGAAACTTTACATGGTCCTAGAGCATCAATGTACAAAACTTAAATCTATCCAGTGGGTTTCGGGGGTGGGGGGGGGGATAAATCTTTATTTTTTTTATTTCTCAGGGGTAGTTTTACCATTGTCTTCAGGTTTATTTAACAATTTTCAGTTCAAAATTATTGCATACAGGGGATTAAGGGATTATCGGGTAGCCAATTAAGTGGGTTATTATACAAAGCTTTCGTTTACTGGTTCCTATTATTGTGCCTATGGGTATGTGTGGCATGCCTGCAATTGTGCCAATTTGCACTCTTGGCAAATGAAAGGTTAAAAATAATCATAATAATATTAACAATGATAATAATAATGATAATTATATTTAAAAAGAATAATAACATTCATAATATTAATGATGCTTTTAAAAGAATGGAATTATAAAAATATGACTAATTTATTATTTATTCTCTGTTTTGAACATATATCTGTTCACATAATATACTCTCATGAGTTCCCCACTAACATGTATCTATCTGTCTTTTTGTTGATTATGACCTGTATGTACGTTTCCATTTGTAATGCATGTAAACAAGACAAATTTCCTTACCACTGTCAGCTCAGAAAGCTTGAAAGCTTGTGGGGGATGGGGGGGGGGGGGGTTGAGAACCTGTTGCCAGGGATCATGTGTGCTCTTCCAGGTTTACTTGTTGAAGAGTCAAATGAAAAAAAAACATGACTTGTTTTTCTCTTCTTCCCCTCCCCCCTCCTCCGTTCTGGCTCCCCCGGATCTGCCTAGGGAGGGGGTGGAAAATAGAGAGCAAATATCTAGGAGGGATCTATTAATAAAGAGAGTAATATTAAGAAAGAGTTTCCATATTTTTGTCAAGAAGAAATGTAATTAAATGGGTTGACAGAAAAATTCCTGTTGAGGGAGGGGTAGGGCTGTGAGAAAAAAAAAATGCTGACAAATGTAAAAAAACAACAGGTTATCAACAGCTGAGATAAACATCTATATTTAACAGAAGACACATCTCCTTTACTTCTTTTTAGCTATGAATATTCATGTAATTGATATGGAGGGAGAAAAAAGGTTATACGTCTACTTAAACATTTCCTAATTTGTCCATTTCCTGAAAGTACCCATAACAGGCTGAAACCGAAAGCTATTTTGTCTGTGCACTTAACCATAAATATCCCCCCCACGCTTCTCACAGCAGTTCGATTGGTCTTGCTTCCTCAATTTAGACCTCCAAGTGACTCTGAACTTTCAACTGCATAGCTTAAAGGTAATGCACAGTGTTGGTAAAAGTTCAGGGGTAATAACCTTAATTTATTTTTCTAATTTTCAGATGCATTTACATGGAAGAGGGCAGAGCGCATCCCCTGACAAGTATATGTACATGTCCTGTTTCTTATAGGAGACTTAAGAATTCAAGATTAAATAGCTCCAATTAAAGCTGTAACTTATCATGTATCATCAGAAACATAACCGAAGTAGCCCAGTCATGAATGCCATCAAATAAAGAAAAATGATGCCACATATTTTTCAAATTCGTAATGCAGAATGCTGACACCAAACATCACTATTACAACTAAGGGTGGATCCAGGATGCTGTAAAAGGGGTTGCACAATACCTAAAGAAATCCCCAACGAGAGAAAAAAAAAATTGTTTCATGTACTTATTAGATGTATATAATTGGGTTTTAACAGACATGTATCAATCAGATATGATCTGTAGACTGACTCAATTCGAAAATGGCATATTGGGTTTAAATGGGGACGGACTGTGCCCTCCATCCCCCCCCCCTTAAATCTGCCAGTGGTACAACATCCTTAACAAATGGGAAAATGCTCTCACCATCCAGCCTTGCATGAACACATGCCATTTCCTCTAGGGTCTGTGCCTTCAATCTCCACAGCTGCATTCTGGGAGATAGAATGTTCTTCCCAGAATCCTCTTTGCAGTCAGACTTCTGGCCATCTTCCAGCTTGTGCTCTAGTCTCCATATCATTTCCAGGGTGTCTTCTTGGTAGCTGGTGTTTATGATGAAAGAATGACAACTTTGATAATACAATAATATTATCTAAGCCTAGTGCATGACCTAACCTTGTTTAATAGAAGCCCATAAAAACTTGAAGAGGATGCTGAATACCAAATTACCACTTCAATCATTTTCTTGACTTGGAAAATTAATCAAAACTACAACTGATACCACCTACAGATTATGGACCACCTATAGTTAAGTGATACCCACAATAGAAGAATAATTGGCAGTGCCCTTATTTTTATCTGCACAACCAAAGCTATGTATATTGATGTACCGTCTGTTTTGTATATAATATGCTGTTTATATAGATTTGTATTTTTATGAATAGAATATAAAGAAATTGAAATTAAATGTAAGGCTGCAAGGACCTAAGTTACCTGATGGCTAACTTTGGCCGAGCACTGTCAAAGTAATGGAAGCCTAGGACAGACAAGATGGCGGCATGATCCAGGCTGTCTCCATACAGTGCCATCAGATTCAAGGCCTGACGATACAAGTCTTCTGCATACCTCATATCACCGTCTACATAACGCACCAGACGACCTGACAGGGGAACAAACCAAGATTTACATCAAGAATAAGGAAAAAAATTTATAGACTGCCTTTCAGACTTCAAGTAGTCAGACTGCATACAACATTCCATGTTAAGACAGTTCTCTTGTACTCTACAGCCTTTAGACTAGCTTTACATGTAGCTTTATAGTACTGGATATTTCATACTATATCCTACATCCAAAAAAAAAAAAAATTCACATGCAAGAACTGGCCAGGGATGTCTCAAGTGACATAAAATACTTCCATCATGAAGAAACAAGATGAATGTTACTGCATCTCCAATATGCCTCCGCCTGAATTCGGTTAAGTTCATGGCTCAAACTGTTCTTGAAATATTGTGATAACCAGAATAAGAAGCCTATAATAACATGGTAACCTAAGACCTAACAACCCAAAAGTCTGATCACTTTCTCTCCTCATAGTCTGCCTACAAAATATAGTTGAGAATTTGAGATATGGTTATAAAAAAAAGTAACAAATCTTTAATTTCATGTATATGAAATTAAAGACCTTTGAATGTTGACTACAAACCCAAAAATCTAATTACTTCCTCTCACTAGGATGATGCATACATACTAGTACCAAGTTTGAAGTTCACAGCTAAAACAGTAATTGAGATACATGTACATGTATTGTGATAATCAAACCAAAAAAAATAAATTTCATGTATATATATTTTATATATATATATATATATATATATATGTATGTATATATATCACTGGATACCGCTTTTCGGAGACCGGCACACGACAATGCGGTTTATTCCGTCATAATAGCGCCACCTATGTAAAGGAGACGCAAGTACAAAGAAAAAATACAAAGAGTGTTTCCCTATTACATCGGTTTTGGGTGTGTATATATATATATATATATATATATATATATATATATATAACCTTTGACATTTGACCTACTTAACAAATATCTAATCAGTTGGTCTCGATATAGTGATGCATA
Source organism: Heliocidaris tuberculata (assembly GCA_025618425.1). Taxonomy (NCBI): domain Eukaryota; kingdom Metazoa; phylum Echinodermata; class Echinoidea; order Camarodonta; family Echinometridae; genus Heliocidaris; species Heliocidaris tuberculata. Next base: position 45,163,157 of record CM046835.1, read on the forward strand.
CTACCTGTAGTACCAAACTTTAAGTTAATGGCTCAAACCGTTCAAGAGATGATGTGATAACGAGGCTAAAAACCTGAAATTTGAGAAATTTACCTCTATGACCTTTAAACTTTGACCTACCTACCCCAAAATCGACTCAGAGCATGTTCTTATGGTGATACATGCTAGCACCAAGTTTGAATATACCTCACTTGGTTCTTGAGATATCGTGTTAACAAGGCTAAAACCTGAAAATTCAGAAATTGACCTCTATGACCTTTGACCTTGGACCTACATTCCCCAAAATCTACTCAGATCGTCTTCCCAAGGTGATACATACTAGAACCACGTTTGAAATTCATACCTCAAATGGTTCTTGAGATGTTGTGATAACAAGAATGCGGGACAGACAGATGACGGATGGACAGACAGCCGAAAGGACAACCCAATAACGTAATGCCTCCAGCACTACCTTCGTTGGACGGAGGCATAAAAATGGATGGGATGAGACATCAACTGGGATATATTTTTGTATATACTTTTGAATTTATTATGATCCAAACCAAATCAATTCATTCAAACACGACAGAGAAAATTGTCCCACAAATCAACTACAGAAAACCTTTGTGTGTGAATGAATAGCAAAAAGAAGTTTAAAAACAAGATCAATGCGACTGCGTCTCCAATATGCCCCTGCCTAAATTCAGTTAAGTTCATGACTAAGACTGTTCTTGAAATATTGTGATAATCAGAAAAGAAGCCTACAAATACAGGTTAATGGACATCTGACCTTTGATCAACTAACTAAAAGTCTGATCACTTTATTTCCTCCTAGTCATGTATACAAAATAGTTGAGATACGGTGATAACAAAATTAATAAACCTGTAATTTGATACATATTGACCTCTATGACCTTTGACCTTTGACCTATGTTAACAAAAATAAAATCATTTTTCTCAATATGGTGATGCATACTAGTACCAAGTGTGAAGTTAATGGTTCAAATTGTTCAAGAGATATTGTAATAAGGAGGCTATAAAAACCTAATTTTCATGGTAAATGACCTCTGTGACCTTCGACCTTTGACCTACTGACCCAAAAATCTTATCAGTTTGTCTTACTACAGTGATGCATACTAGCACCTAGTTTACAGTTCATAACTCTAATAGTTCCTGAGATATCGGGTTAATCAAGCTAAAACCTGAAATTTCAGTAATGAACGCTCTGACCTTTGACCTACCTACCCCAAAATCCAATCAGATCATCTTCCTACTGCGATACACACTAGTACCAAGTTTGAGGTTCATACCTCAAATGGTTCTCGAGATATTGTGTAAATGAGGCTAAAACCTGCAATTTCATAATTGACCTCTATGACCTTTAAACTATGACCTACACACCCCAAAAATCTAATCAGATCGTCTTCCTGTGGTGATACAAACCAATACCAAGTTTGAAGTTCATAAGTTCATATCTCAGATGGTTCTTGAGATACCGAATTAACGATGCCAACACCTGAAATTCAGGAAATTGACCTCTGTGACCTTTGACATAAGTAACCCATTATTTAATCGGATGTCTTCCCCATGGTGATACATACTAGCACAAAGTTTTAAGTTCATACCTCAAATGGCTCTTGAGATTTGCATTTACAAGAAAGCGGGACCCGAAAAGCATAATGCCTCCAGTCCTGTAACATCTTCATTGGGCGGAGGCATAAAAACATAGCTGTTTGCAAAAATGGCCCCTATGTCTACTCACTGATCTGCGAGTTGTAAGATACAGAAATGAGAAGTGCACTACGCTTATGTCATTTAATTCTGCTACTGTGTTATTTTGAAGCATTTTATGGCATCAGGGCTGCATGAGACTTTAAGGTGACCCGACATATGATCCGGCAATATATGCTCTGGCCTTTAATTTGTCAAAAGCATAGGGTTCGGGACAGGGTTGTGATTGGATTATGGGTTACGTGTAGGGTTAGGGGTAGGGTTCAGTATATTGTAGGGTTGAAGTTAGATAGTTAGTGTATGAAACTGACATTACTCTTCTTCGCACCGCTTGCAATCTTTAGTTCCTCTTTGAAGATTACTAGAAAAGGAAGAAGAAGAAGAATTGTTGCAGGAACATGTGACATACAACCTACAATTCCTACCAAGTGAGATTAGGATCCTGGCTTGACGTTGCTTGTCCTTCCTTCTCTCTGCTGCTTCCAGACAGGCTTGGTAGAAAGAGATAGCATCCTTCGTAGGGATGAATTGGAGGATGAGCTGCCTGGCCTGGTAAGCTACTTCAATAAAGAGATCATAGCTGTCTTCCATGCAGTGGATAGATTCCTATGCATGAAGCAGAATAAAGTAATCCCATAAACCTAATGGACATTGGAGTAACCCGACAAAGACAGGTGACAGAGCCTAAAGACATCTATGCTAATGATAGTGGCATCAATACTGGTACGGGTACTAGCACAAGAAGAAAGATGCGAGTATTATTAAAAACGTTATGTTTGTACAAAGAGCAATTATTTCACAATCATCATCATCCTTCAGAAATGGGGTAACCTCGCTAGTCATAAGGACCGCTATTCATAAAGACCACTTATTCATAAGGACCGCTATCCATAACGCGTGACTAAATGAATAGCGGTTTTGTATGAGTAGCGGTCCTTCTACATAGCGAGCAAACCATAGACAAATTACCTCGCTATTCATAAGGACTTCTGTTCATAAGGACCACTATTCATAACTATTCATAAGGACCGCTATTCATAATGCGTGTTAAATGAATAGCGGTTTTCTATGAATAGCGGTCCATATGAATAGCGAGCGGACCCATCAGAGACATACCTGCAACAGTTTTCGCATGTTCTGCAGTTCTACTGTAAAGATGGGAATTGATTTGCAGGCATCATGTTGCTCCAGTAGTTCTGCTGCATGCTGTAGCAGTCGAGCATAGAAACCACAGTACCTTACTCTAACCAAAGCAGTCTCTGCCGGTGTCAGGAACAGGTGGTATCGCTCTTCAACAAAGAGTCTCAGGAAGGAATGGATGTTGAAACGCTCAGTGAGTGTATCCATGGCGATTAAAGAGCGTGTGTGGAGGGGGATGAGAAGATCTCGCTTGGTACAATAACTGGGACTGATGTTGGTGATGGAGGCAGCAGCATCATCTGATAGAATCAGAATAAAGGAGGGAAAGGTGAAAGGGTCAGAATAAAGGAGGGAAAGGTGAAAGGGTAAATGGTACATAATATCTAATATTTTAATTTTAAATTTAAAAATGTTAGTTTTGGGAGTGTCATAAGTATACCTTACAGTAAATCAATAAAAAACATTTTGTAAATGTGTATAGTTCCACAGCACTCACTGAGATTAGAAAAGTTTTCAGCCCTGAACTAAACAATACAGTCAAAATTCTCTCTAAGACAGGAAGCGAAGATAATGTATATGTGAATAAATGTAGAAGAGTATGTACTTTGATATATATTACAGTGAATTCTGCATTCCAGTGTACAAATATACATCTACATTTGTGAAAAATGTCCAGATTATGAAGATGAAGATAACATGAAAAGGAAAAGGAAAGGGTCAAATCAATAAATTAGTAATACAAGGAGATTTTAGACAAAACAATGTGGGGATAGCAACAGCTCAGGAGGAATAAAGATTTCATTTGATTATTGGTGAAAAGAAAAGAAATATAAGATGAAAATACATGTAAAGGAAAAAAAGCAGCATGTGCATTGTGCACTCTACCTGTAAAAGATGAAGGAATGAAAGTTAACTGTGCCAGTCGTTTTTTAAGAGGATGCGATAACCTTTTGACCCCACCCACCATTAGCTGTTCAAGACTCCCCTTTGCCCTTTTCGGAAGATTTGTAACACCCCTGCCAAAGTCACCATCATCAGTACTTCCAAAATCGGCTTGAGCTCCTAGTTCCCTTCTTTTGCGACCTTTGAGGCGAATGTCATTTAGGACGTCTACTGGGGTACGCCCCACCTCTCTGAGATCAGCTCCCACAAGCTCTAGAGCATAGGGGATTCCCCCACATAGCTCAATGATCTCATCAATAAGAGACTCGATTCCAAACTCTTCCAGACCGGTTACCATGGAGAATAGAAGCTGCTTGGATTCATCCGGCAAGAGAGGGTTTAAATGAATAGGCAATACCTGCAAAGAAGAAAGTAAATAGAGAGGAGACAGGGTTAGACATATACTAATATCCATAAAGTGTGAAACCCATACCTTTCCTATAAACCTTTCCTGTACATTGGGCAGAAAATTATAACAAAGAATTTGAGTCTTGAACAAAATGACAATGTTTTTCTTCCTGAAGCAGAAATAGGTACTCAACTGTGTGGAGTTTATTCTCACTGAATGAATTGTCCAACAAATTTAAATATTAATTCATCATTTTTGATACTGTCCATTTTTTCCACTGTCACTCTTTTCTTCTCCTTTCTGTTACAGTGCCTTGTAAAATGTTTTTTGCAATGCAATTCATACAGGTGACATGACCATACCATTTCAGTTTACATTTCTTCACTATTGTCAAAGGATCAATATATATATATTTTTCAGTATTTTACTGCATACTATTTCATTAGTGAATATGATCTATATAGGAAATGTTTGGGAACTTCAATATATGCCCAGATAACCCAGCCCCGTTCTACTGTATAAATTGACATCTCCCATAGACTCACAACATAATTATATTCAAATACCTGATTCATGATTCTGATGAAGCTAAACTTCCACTGAGAAGTGATCATGATGAGCACCCTAGATGACCCTGCAATGACCTCTTGACACAGCTCCATGAAACCACTCTGAAGGTCATTACCCCCAAAGCACTCTGCTCTATCCAAGACAAAGAGGTGCCACTCTTCCAGATCATCCAGAACATCTCCTACTCCACTCATTATCTCAGCTTGTTGCCATGGTAACAGAGCTGATGCAATCTTCATCTCTACTTGTCGCGGATTGTCAAGTCCCTGGAGCTCGATCGAATGGATGTTTAGCTGAATTTCCAGACCCTTGCTCCATTTCTGCAGCTCCCGCACAACCTCTGCTGCAAAGCGGGTTTTACCGACTAATGAGCCTCCACTAACAAGAGCCAGCTTGGTCAACGGATAGACAGCTTGCATCCCATCTCTAATGCCGATTGATATGGTGTTCCTAAAGGCTCCCATCACAGCCTCAATCTCACAGTGCCTTCCTATAAAAGGCATCTGTTCAGGAATTTTGATGATAGAGTCTGACATTTTTCAGATCTTTACTTTCTAAGTAAGTTGCTCAAACCAGTCTAATCTAGGACAGAAGTAATATAGAAGAGTCAACAAATTTTAGATAAGAAATAATGCATTATTGCATGGAGCTTTGCCATTTTACTCTGTAATAGGCAGAATTGAAACTTTTGTTTACAAATGAACAGATCAAGTGCAATAATTGAAAGTTAACCTTTAAAAAAGTTAATTATGGAATCCTATATTTTAGCCTACATACAAATGCCATGAATACAAATGTGTTTCTAGTATTATGAATTATATACACATTAATTGGTGAGCCTAGAGGTTCACTAACAAACTAGTTATCTAATTGGTATAACCTCGTACAAAAAATGCTGATATTCAGGTATATGTTTGTTCAGAAAAGGTGAAACATGGTTGATTCAACTACGAATTGGCCGCGGCCCCGCTTTTTGAAATCCAACTGGCATACTTCAAGTACACAATAAAACTAGAGGGGCCGTCAAAGGCGGCAGACCCACGCCTTGGCGGTGCTACAGAGTAGTTGCAATACTATACTATGGGGTCAAAACTGAAATCTACATTATGTGTACTAACCCCTGATGATTTTGTCTTAACACATGGCTTTACCTAACTCGAAATTTATGTACCGAAAAAACATGACCCCTGTGTCCGACTGAGGCATTGTACAATGGCTGCTAAAACCGCTTCGTACTTTAATATACGTGCGAAACGGTGATCTTTACATATACTATACTATAGAGTCAAAACTAGAAGGTCACACAGAATTTGCAGGGTTCAACCGATTATCACTAAAATCTTATCGATTCTTTCCTGTCACTATCCAAACAATTCCTGAAAATTTGGTGCAAATCCGTTCGTCCGTTCTCTAGTTATCTTGTACACAAACAAACAAACAAAAAAAACCAAAAAAAAACATACGGAACCCTTTACATAACCCTGCCGATTTTATCGGCGTGGGTAAAAATGCCTCTTTAATTGCCGAAGGAGTCGCGGAGACGGAAAAGTACAGAATTACAGGCATTTTTTGGCTATATCGTGGTTGAGGAAACCACTCGTTCGTTAGCACGCAAAAATAAAGTGCATATATATGCACGGTGAATGAGGAAACCATGCATGCATGTAACGCAATGAAGCGCTTCTGTGCGGAGTGAATGGTGGTTTCCTCAACCACGAGAATTCAATAAGCTGTGACATCATAATGTGTCAAACTATATGGCATCCCCTCTTCGAAATATTGTTTTTCAGAATTCGAACCTTTGATGTTCATAACATTTCCATGGCCAGCTCCCGTTCCAGCTCAATAACCTCGCATAAGTGTGATTGGTTCCGGCTAAGCTCTGCTAACTCTGTCTAGTCTGCGGAGTTGCGCGGTGAACGCGTTTCGCACATGATCGATGGTTTCTTTCGCAGAGGGGAATCCCCATCATGTCGTCATCTATGATATGATTTCTCTTATCGGTAGAGGGCGAAAGAAAACAAGTATTCTGGTCCCCATTCGCTCACGTGTTAAATCGACAGTAATCAAAGAATCATATTTTTGAAAACGCTCTGGTGGAATTCGTTATAATATTCAGAGTAGAGACAAAACTTAAAAATCTCCTGAATGAGGTGACTTATTTATAATAATGATAATAATAACTAGCATTTGGTATACGCTCTCCATAGTACAACTATATCACAGCGTTTACAAGTCGATAATACTTAATATAACATTAATAGAATTATTAATACATATAACATTAAAACGAAATTAACTTAAACATTGACATAAAGTTTGAAAGAAATGGAAGGGGTTTAACTATTCCGGGAAGAGGTATGTTTTCAGAAATTTCTTAAATTGGTCTGTCGAATTAGCTGATTTTATGAAAGAGGGGATATTGTTCCATTCTTTGGATGCAGTTACAGTAAATGTACGATCGCCAGCTTTGCTACGGATTTGGGGGATTGTGAAAAGAAATGGGTCCCTAGAAGAGCGAAGATTAGGACGGGATGGGTTGTGAAATGTTATGCAATCCTTAATATACATAGGCATTAGGTCATGGAAGGCTTTAAAAACGAACTATAGTATCTTGAAGAGAATCCTTTCTTTTATGGGGAGCTAATGGAGATATTTGAGTAGAGGGCTGGGGTCATGACGTCGATCGAGTCTAAAGATAATGCGAGCTGCCCAGTTCTGTAAACTTTGCAGTCTCTTCAAGTGTACCTGAGGAACAGATATTAAAAGGCAGTTGCAGTAATCTAATCTAGACAAACTGACAACGTACAGCACTATGACAGGTATCTTTAGTCAAAGACTTTTAATAGTATCAAGACGATTACTCCCACCTACTTCCGTAGTACATTCGGCAGACGCAAATTGCTGTGTTAAAATAGACTCGGAAAAATACGTTCGCCATAGGTATAACACGTGAAAAGCTGTCTCATTTTTTCTTGATATTTCATATCTTACTCTATCTTTTTCAAGTCTGATTTTTGCATGAGAGAAAGGATGGATAGTTCAAAAAACATTTATTGAACCTTTATTATCAATAAATGCCACTATGAATAACCGGGATCATGCCTGCTTTTTGACATAATCATCTGCCATAGGGTTAACACGTGAAAACATGGATTTTAAGAATGATTATAGTTCCTCTGGTATTTCCTTGAATTTCATGTAAATGTGGCTTACATGTAATTTGAGACTCTGAACAAGATTAATGATGGCTCAAAAAGTGGAAGGGACCCCACATAAATCCCCGGGAATATGCATGCTTTTGGCCTTCCAGCTCCCATAGGTTAACACGCAAAAACAGGGATTTCGAATGATTATAATTCCCCCAGAATTAGATTAAAATTTTGAAAAATGTGACTTAAATAAAATTTAAAGCTCTGAAAATGTATGATTAAGTCTCAACTAGTCGAACAGACCCCGCATAAATCCCAGGGAATATGCATGCTTTTGACCCCCAAAAAGTCTCGCCTGCCATAGGTTTACACGCGAAAACAAGGAATTTTCGGATGATTATAATTCCCATAGTTTTTATTTGAAAATATAAAAACTGTTATTTACATGTAATTTGAGGCTTTGAACAAGCTTACTGAAGGCTCAAAAAATTGAAAAGACCCCACATAAATCCCGGGGAATATGCATGCTTTTGACCAAAACAGTCTCGCCTGCCATAGGTTTACACGCGAAAACAAGGAATATTAGGATGATTATAATTCCCATAGTTTTTATTTGAAAATATAAAAAATGTGAATTACATGAAATTTAAAGCTCTGAAAATGTATAATTAAGGCTCAATGAGTCTAGTAAACCCCCCATAAATCCCCGGGAATATGCATGCTTTTGGCCTTCCAGCTCCCATAGGTTAACACATGAAAAGAGGGATTTTGAAATGACTTTAATTCCCCTAGTATTTATTTGAAATTATGAAAAATGTAATTTACATGAAATTTAAAGCTCTGAAAGTGTATAATTAAGGCTCGATGAGTCATTTAAACCCCGCACAAATCCCCGGGAATATGCATACTTTTGACCAAAAAAAATAATTTGTCATATAACACGTGAAACCGTTTGTTGTTATTGATGACGTAATGTTTTTTTTTTTTTTTTTTTTTTGTTTTTTTTGTTTTTTTAAATAACACACACGCACACCCTGGTATCAAATATGCCTTTAGCACTTCATTTATTTGATGTATGATAAAAGAGCAATGTAGATAAAATGCCTTGCTCAAGGGCATAAGTGCCGTGTCGGGGATCGAACGCCCGATCCTCGCATCTCCAGTCAAGCGCCTTAAACCACTGGACCACGGCACCTCCACAATGTGGGCGTGTAGTATCGATCACGGAGCAGACGTATGTCCGCCCGCCCAGGGGCCCAGCCTAGCCGGTATTAGAAGAAACTCTCACTAAATTCCAGTTCACTATTATATTTCTAATGTACCAGAGGCAAAATTCAATGTATTAAATTCATAAATTCATATAATCAATGTTCTACCACCGAATTACGCTTAGCCAAAATGACTGATGTGAGATCATGCAATCGTGAAGGAAATAGCTGAGCTGAATAGCGACCGACAAGGTGTCTAGCTCTAGTTAGGCTAGGTCTACCCCTCTGCGATCCCGCTCGAGATGGTGACGTTGCCGATAGAACTCTTTTAGTTTGCCAAAGGTGTTCTCCTCAAACCTCGCTCATCAAAGTTTTTTACTTTGCTGATCGTCGTTTACTTTGGCTTCAGCGAACGAGACCGACAATGTAGTGGGAGGGGCTTCTGAAGAATCTGAACCCTATTATGGATATGAGTCTGACACACTGACAGTCCATGACAGGGGCGAATGCAGGATGTATAGTAAAAAAAAAAAAAGGGGGGGGGGCACAAATGCAGGGCTGTCAACTTTTTGGAACTGCTGGAAGGGAGATTCGAATTTTTTCTTCTCACCATTCCTCCAAAAGTTGCTCCGTGTGGGGGAGGGGAGAATTTTTTTTCGCAAGTCCTCGAAAAGCTGCTCAGTTGGGGGGGGGGGGGGGGAGGGGTGAAAAGAAATTTTTTTCTTCTTCTCGCCGGCCCTCCAAAACAAAACGAAAAACAAAAAAGGGCCCTGGGACAATGATGTATGACTTTCTTTAAAAAAGGGGAGGGGGCATGGGCCGGGATTGCGCCCCCCCCCCCGGAGGGTTAATATACCAACATCGTTAGCCTCGTAGGCTCCCAAACTAATGGTGCTTTATTTACATTTTAGACCAGAGTCCGTGTATACCTGTAGTTTGTAGTTCAAAAGAATGTAATTCCTATTCCAGGGGCGGATCCAGGATTTTGTAGAGGAGGGGGCACAGAGCCGAAAAGTTCACAATTAAAGAGGCAATTTTTTTTATTGTGTACTTAAGGTATGCCAGTTGGGTTCCAAAAAGGGGGCGCGGTCGATTCGCCCCCCCCCCCCTGGATCAGCGCCTGCTATTCTGTCATGGATGTGAAGAATGGGATTGCATGGTGTTGGTGGTCGATCTCATTAAATTGAACCATTGAAGGAAAAAAAAAAAAAACAATAAGAGATCATTATTTTGTCCTCATTTCTATTGGAGTCATTTTTATAGATCGGTTGTAAGAGAGAATAAGAGAATAAGAGATCATTAGAAAATGAAAGCCTGTGAGAGGGGGAAGGAAGGGAGAAAGAGAGAGAGAGAGAGAGAGAGAGAGACAAAGGGGGCTGGGGCAAAAGGAATGGGATATTCCTACAAAGACAGAATAGGACTGGTAATAAATAAATTATATCATCAGCTGCTATTGTTGGTTACTAGTTAATTCAATTCAAAATAGCCCTAGTCTCAAACTGCTACAGCAGAATGTTACAAAAAACTTACTGTAAGTTATTTATATTGGTGGAGTATCCAGAAATGCAGGGGAGGGGGGGGGCTCACACCTGACGAACAAAAAATCATCAGATGCTGTCTATTCTGAATTTTCAGACAAGCAAGGGAAAAAAAGTCACATTTTTCATGTTCCTTCTGTGAGGGGGGGGGCACACAATTCCTTTCATTCGATGTGTAACTATAAGATATGTCAGATTTGGTTTTGGCTGGCACGTAGGGCACGTGCATTCCTGGATACGCCACCAATAAAAAAAGAGAATCTTGGATACGCCACTCTTAATTAATATTTGTATTTAAGGAATTGCTCGCACGCAATCTCATTTTAATAAAGCCTTTTCTGTCTTGACTTTTAACATAAGGCCATAGATTTACATTATAGGTCTATAATCCCTAAAATTTACATAAATCATGATATCAAATGAAATATTCTGATTTAGAAAAATAAAGATAGCATTTTATTTATTTATTTATTTTTATTTTTTTACTTTTCTCGACATTCCCGTCAGATATCGCAGTGTTTGCTCATATAGAGCTTAATATCAGGGAACATGCTTGGACCATCCCCCCCCCCCCCATGATATAAATATTAATAGAAATTTCACAGCAAAAGGCTTTAACAAAAATTCAAACATCTCTCAGTCCTAGCTCCCCCTCCTAACTCTCTCCCTCTCCTCCATGGTGTTAGAGTACGTTGATTCCTCTCTGTTTTGGGACATAAGTTTGTATTTGAAGGGACAATATCAAGATTATGCCCTTTACGGGTTTACCAAAAGCGATGCACAGAACAAGAAGAAAAAATAAAGGAAATAAAAAATACAAACATCTTGATAAAGACTATAATCTTCCCTCTCGGCCGATCGACATGTACCACAATATATACGCGTGCTTTATTTCGGGACTGAGCACTCTTCGTATTTAAACTCTTTGCTTTAGTTATGTACTTCCTAATTTGTGATATGCTTTTTAGATGGAACCAAACAGACTTACACAATAGACCGGTTTACTAAGTTATTCAAATTTATGGATGTTTCTTTCCGGAGGACCTAGTGACCAGGTATTCCACCAACCTGTTATTAATAAATGGACTACAATACTAGGAATCCAGTTTGCATACATTACTTGTTGCTATGTCGGGCAAGCATCGGGCAAGCTTTCAGGTTGTCAAGAACAACCTTTGTTTAAAAAGCATGCATAAAATTTGAATATGTTAGTAAACCGGCCTATTGATTCACTTGCTCTGACATAGACATATTACAATCAAAGTAAGCGCCAAGGTTCCTGGTAGATTTAGATGGTAAGATAGTTGATGAGCCTAAATCAAGAGTAACATTTCCTAAAGAACGAAGGCTATGAACAGAACCAATTACAAGAAATTCAGTCTTTTCTTCATTCAATTTAATTGACTTATTTGGGCATTTTCCCAGCGATAACAAAAGTTATGAAGGCTGAAACGCGGCTACACATAATTCTCGCTGAATCGCAGGTTGAAATAGTGGAACTTCACTGAGATAATATAAACAATTTAAAAGAACACAAAGACAAGCTCTCTTCAGCCGAGGGGTAAAATCGAAAACATTATGACTATTCAACATCATTTGCCTTCTTAGAATTAACAGAGGACAGATACTTGATTTTTTTTTTAATGAATTTCTTTAGTCAGTTTTTATCCTATCAACTTTGCTCCGCCTCACAAGAATACATTGCGAGCGGATGAAAATTATGTGTGCCCTATAGATCGATGTATGTGGAAAGTTCATTCTCTAAGTTCTTCTGAGTTCTGAGTAACCTACCAAGTACATGTAAAATAAATTATTAACCATATCAGACATCTGAGCAATGCAATTTTTACATTTTATTGCCCGGCTTTGACAAGCCAACAAAATTGCGGGCCGATAAATTGTTTATTGACCGGTTTCGAAAGTCAATGGGATTTTGCGCGTTAAATAGCGGGCAATAAACTGTATATTTTTTACAATATTTTCGAGTTCGCCCTAGATGTCTGATTCTGTTAATAATAGTGATATGGACTGGCTACTTTCGGGGGATACAACATTAATTGCCCTCACTAGAATCGTATTTCCTCGTCTTCGACTCGGGCAATACCATTCTAGTTCAGGCAATAAATGTTGTATCCCCCTCAAGGCCAGTCCATACTATATTATCATTTACCCAAATCTTAGTGAGTTTCTTTTTATAACATTACCTATGTTTTACAAGCATTAAGTCTACACAAACAATCTCCTCCCATTTTCAAATAGGCCTATAGCTATGTGCATATAGAAAATAGGTTTCATGGAGTCCATGCAGGTACGGTGTTAAAAGTTAAACATATAATATTCAGTACATATTTCAGTTTCTTTTGTAGTTAGATTTGTGGAAAGTAGTCTATGTTTAAGATAATTATTGGAACAGAGAAATAACAACAGGTACATGATAATTTAAAATTGTCCAATGTATCAGATAAGAAATGTTCTATTAGATTTTTAAAATATATATAGGTTGCCAAAGGAGACGTACGAAAAACATGTTTTGACTTGCATTTTTCGTAGCCAATTTTATAGTCTGTTCTCAGTGTTTTTTAAAAAATTTTTTATTCATTTTTAAATTTTTTTTTGTAATCTTGCACGCGGTAAGTGAGTAAGATGATATTGTTGTTACTGATGTTCATTTAAAAAGCCAGATTATATATCTGCCTTACTGTCACTGTTATATATTTTTACAGATCAATCTGCAGCCAAAATATCATTGTCATAAATACGAGCGCAGACTACTTATCAGTCTAGACAAAACCAGAACATATTTGGAACTTCCCCCTTTAAATTTTGAGGATTTATGTAAGGTTTTTTATAATTGCATTGTAATGAGGATAAATGTTTGAGTTTTGGCACAGGCCCCTAAGGTCCTTATAAGGAACATTTATCTAGAGCTGTAAAAGTGTAGAAAAGATTGTACGCTATTTTTCCACACTTCCTTGTTTTGGTTGGGGTTTAACCCTGTGAATAGACATGCAGATATAGAAAGTCATTACAATACATGGGCCGCGAAGCACGTGTCATAAAACCTCGGAAAAAAGGTTCAAATATTGTCATTAATGAATGAAATCAAATCAGCACCCCCCCCCCCCCCCCCACTTTCAAAAACTCTCCACGGCCCCTGCAATAAGTCGTTTACAATTGTACTTTTATTGCTTTTGGAGCAATGAGGTAGCGAAACGATAAATCATGCATGCACACTAAACATGTTACCTTCCCGCCTGCATAAATATTAATGGGTTTATAAATAATGAGTTTAATATGGGTTTTTAAAATACTATACAAACCTACAATGTACAATGTATTAACAAATGCATGTTAATTTTAATGTTTGTCAAGGATAATGTTACTTAGCCATAAATACAAGCTTTCTTTGGAAAACATGGAAGCAATCCAGATATTATGTTTCCTGATGAAACATGTATCTGATGCTTTGAGTTGGCATGCTCTTATGGATTTTAGCATTTCCTCATTGTGAGAGATCACGGGTTGACATTGTATGTGTGCAATGGTTGCTTAATTTCAAAGGACCATTTAATGATACTTGGCATTTTCTGGAATTAATGACACAACAAGAATACTTTAACTGTGATTAAAGCTATTATCTTCTATAACTTCTCATATTCACTTTCATGTTGTGTTTGTTTGTTTCAAAAGCTTTGTTTCATACCAGTGTAGAAATATCCCACTCATTTCATTGTTGTTATTTTTTTCTAAATTCATTTCATATCTAGTTTGAATCCGTAGCACCACAAAAAGTGTGGGAATTCTCAAGAGACGGATCCAGGATCTTAAAGGAGAGTGGGCGCGCGCCTCTTACGTCAAGCACGTGCATGTATGGTTATGAGGGGGCCTAAAATATGAAAGTATGGACCTGCACATGTTTTCTTAGGAATGGTGATGCTCAGAAAAATCACAAATTCTTGTTTGTTTTGGAAATGATGAAACAACAAAGTGAGTGCAAGTCATGGTAGAATGACATGGGCAATATCTAAACAGTTACATGAATTGTAGTTCACATCAGTCTATTGCCAGATATTGGATACCAAATTATCTTATTGGGGATAATATTGTCAAGTATCCGTGCTTATCTATCCATTTTAATTACAAGACAGTGACAAATTAAAAATATTGTTGCTTTACATAAGAATAAAGATAATAAAACATATTCTTAACATGTTTAATGAAAGTGGCATAGCTTCGAAGGCCATGTGCTCCGATAAAATTGAGAAAAGGGGAAAAGAGAGAGAAAGAGACATAAAGAAATGGAGAGGGGTAGGCAAAAGTGAAAAGAAAATTAAATGACTGTCGTTACTCGATGACCCTGTTTTCTCACATTTCATCTAACTAGTAGGAAGTGCGCCCCCGGTACTAGTGCCCCTAAGTCGCTGGGCCCACGTTACTTGTTTGCATGGATGTGAAGTTTATTCAAAGATAATGTTGAGTTTGGGTCATGCGATTATATATTGTGAAAGAAACTGTGTTATAATGGTAGCATAGTGAGGTTTTAGAAGCATCAAACTGAACATAATCTGACGCAGTGTTGCTGAAAGTCACATGCACACATAATCCTGTGGCATGAAATTTGGTCCAAACCTGTGACCCATTTCTTCTTATATTCGAATATGAGGGAATTTAAAGAGCAAATACCTATGATATTTATCCAAACTGCATGGAAAGAATAAGAAAGCTCACAAATTAATTTTCACCCTTACCAGAACTCAATTTTCTCTTTAACCCTTTCAGGACAGGAATTATTTAAGTGCTAAATTGATCACATTTTGTTCTTCAAATTGGCAATAATGATATTTTTCCTTTAGTGCTACATGGTTCTAATAAGGTGTGATGTTTTTTAAAACAATATTCATGGTTAAAAATTTTGTTGAAAAGGTGAAAAATTGCCAATTTTGATGAAAAACAATGATTTTAAACCTCTCAATGTGTTGCCAGTTTAAGGATTTTAAAGCTTATTCTTGTTTTAGAAATTCCTGGCATCAAACGCAATGTGGTCATGAAAAAAAAAATACATTAGTGTGTGCAGAAATTTTTGCTCTTTCTACTCATGCATCTGGTATATTTTTTAGAGCTCTGAATCAAAAGTTATTGAGCCAAACCACAAAATGTGGTCAATTGTCTTGAAAGGGTTAAGTCATCATACTGAAAATGATAACGAAGTGATTAATTAGTTTCAGTATAAGCCCAACTTGCCTTTTCGGACTTTGATATGAGGAAGTGATGATACATAATTTGCAAAACCTTCTCTTTGTCCTGGTGACATCAAAAACTTATTTTGATACGACCGTGATTAATGCGTAATTTAGAAACAGAAACCAAATTATAGTCTTTTGTTCATATTTCCTCGTACACGTGCACTAAAAATAATCATAAGATTTTTAAAGAAAATGATCCCTCCAATATTCAGTACTGCTATGTATACGTTCAAATAGTAAGAGAAAAAAAAGTACGTTAGGCGTGAAAACGAGGATTGTAATACATGACATAGGCCATAGGCCTAAGTCCCGGGGGCACTCGACCCAAAAAGTGGTATGTGCCACTGGGGCCACTGGCAAGACAAAAAAATGGGCTTTTGAACTAGCGTATCATGAAAAGGATGGTCTGAACTACTAACATTTTGGAAGGAGGGGGGGGGGGGGGTCTTTCGAACTGGATTACAATATAAATATGATGCTAATGCTAAGGAACTGGTTCCCACAAGCTCCCATTAGCTAGATACGCTGTGTGTCATGGCAAGTCTATGGTGTGTGTATTCATATAAGCGGGGTTAATTCGCATGCTGTATGGGCTCAGCATGAATGAAAACTGAATTCCCTGGGGTGGAATGGAACTGGATTGGAAGCAATGGGGAGAGCCCAGAGGAATTAAGCACCTGGAATGAAAACTCGTTTTCAACTTTTCACCAAAAATGATATTCTTCGAAACGGGCCGGGGCGGGCCAGAACGGCTGGAACGACGGAATGAGAAAGAAGCGGTGCTTTGGAACGGAAATTCGAGTGTAAAAATGGGGGTATTCTCCGCGGCACGTACCCACCGCACACTATATACTGATGCCCCCCCCCTCCCCCCCCCCCCCCCCCCCCCCCCCGGCCTAAGTGAATGAATGAATGAATGAATGAATGAATGAATGAATGAATGAATGTCAATTTATTCAAAAACCAAACATCAAGATAATACAATCGCTGATACAAAGAAATTTACATTGTTTTTAGGACCCCGAAAGAAGCAGGGCTTGTGAGTGGGGCCCTATAAGGTACAAATAAAAATAGTTATGTCCACACACTAACACTACGACGTGGCAAGTATAAATCACAACAAATAGTAATGTATATACTATGGGAAAAGATAAACCTACAAAAAGGAGACCATTTCAAATTGTCTAATAGGTATTTTTTTACACTGAACTTTGAACCTAGAGAATGTTGTGCTGTTCCTAATATCAACAGGTAGTTGGTTCCACTCTTTAATACAAGTGGTTCGGAGAGAATTCAAAGAAACATGAGTCAATTTAATAGCGTGTTTAAGTCATATAGATGCTGGTATATACAGAATGAAATTTCAGTCAACTGTTGCAATATAACGTCCTTCTTCGGAACAAAACATTTGCTTTTTCACTACAAGTTCATGCAATATACTGTACACGGACCTATTAATAGATTATTGATTTTAGACTGTTTCAAAAGAACGTTAACAATCTTTATACTCTCCAGATATACCCTACGTGAAATAACGCCAAAGCAACCACCACAATAATCACATCAATTCTGATGTCAGCTTTTTTATTTTTATATACCACCCACGCACGATTCATAGGTGATGTATATAGGTTCCTGATAAAAGGGTGAATGCTTGCAACACATTTAAGCCACGATTAGCATTACTGTGATGCAAACGCATGTAAATATGGCATGTACTCTTATTCACAAGACATTCTAATTCTAAGATTCATCGTATTCTACTGCTTGGTCTTATTACTTTCACAAATCTACACAAGGGAGTAAAAATAATGAAATCTCTTTGCTTTGATTTATCTATGATTTGAAAGAAAATCCGCTACAAGAACACATCATGAAAGATATTTTGCTGCTCTCTCATCTATATCGTAGTCAATCTGCACAAATGAAAAGTAATTTATAAAATCAGATTTCGAAACTACCAATACCTATCATATTACTTACGAAGAAAATTTTAGACAAAATGTGACTGAATTCTCCTCACATTTGGAAGAAGCATAGAGATCCTTTGTTTCAAGACAGAACAATAATGATTCAATCATACAAAGTACAAATGTGCAATTGATGTGCTCCGTGTAGAATTATAAGACACTATTATTACAAAGAAATGGAAAAA